>PVIU01005231.1:0-116173 GCA_004026605.1 Ondatra zibethicus | reverse complement strand
ACAAAAAAAAAACCTAAAGTCTTTAAAGTTGGACCTAAGCTAAAGACCTCCTTCAACCTCAGAAGTTCCTCCATTATGCCAGAATGACAGACTCACTGGTCCTCTCTCCTACAGCTTCTGAAACTACCAGAAAGGAAGAAAGCAAATTCTCTTTGTTTTCCAGTATCTGATACCAAGAAGGTGGCCATTAATGTTTAGTGTCTGGAATCCCGGATAGGGATGGGTGAGGAACAGGGCCTCTGGAGGCCACTGCCTGGTCGTTCAGCCTCAGTTTTCTCATCTGAGAGGGAGGAACAATGATGCCACCTTATGGGGCTGCTGTGGGCTGGGGACAGAGGAGAGAATAGCATCACATGCTGAGCACTGGGCATGACAAGTATACTTTTTATAAGCTGACATTAAAATCAGGTATTATTAAAAGGGAAGGTGCAAACTATGTCCAGTCTGTGCAGAAGCTAAGAAGACAGCTTTACTTCAATCAGTAGCATGGAAGACTTGAAAGATGTTTTAGCTCAGGAGCGGGGTGTATCTTGGTTGGTAGAGCGCTTGCTTAGCATGCATGAGGACCTGGGATCAATCCCTAACACCCCATAAGATGGATACGATGATGTTTCCCTGTAATCCCAACATTCAGGAGGCAAAGGCAGGAGGATCAGAAGTTCAAGGCTAACTTGGGCTACATGAGACTCAAGAAAGCAAGAGGTTTCAATTTAGTGAATATAATTTATACCATGGTAAGAAACAGTTCACAAGAGGACCACTTACTCGATTTACTGGAAGTACAATCTCAATTTACTGGGAAAAGAATTACATTATTTCGTTAAATTGAAGCTGTGGGTTAACTATGAATACAAGAGTGGGCAAAATTCACTTGTAATGTTGAGTTGGCTAGATAGAATTTATTCTAGTTATTTAGTTAATTTTTGTTTTTTGAGACAGGGTTTCTCTGGATAGCCTTAGCTGTCCTGGAACTTGCTCTATACACCAGGCTGGCTTCAAACTCAGAGATCCATCTGATTCTGCCTCCCAAGTGCTGGGATTAAAGGCACGCACCACCATCTTCAGGCTACACAGAATTTACAATGGCGAGCACTGCATATTTTTATTACGTGTGAATTGTGCACTGCACATCCTCAATGCCTGTAAGGTGCATAGTGAATGTATGAATGTGTTGGCACAGCTGTTAACCATTTTCCCACATGAGCCTTCGGTACAACAAAGAGAAGGTCTATTTCCTATTTGTACAATTTGCATATCTCTAAGGATTTTTAACTCGATGCAATTACCTCAATGTATCTTTACTTCAGCAAGTGTCCTTTCCCCAGGTGTTAAAAATTCAGCAGTGAGCAGGAAGATGAACCCCCACTTCTTGGAGTCACAATCGAGGAAAGTGAAAGACAGAATGGAAAGCAGTGAAAGAGGGGTGACTAGACTAAGAGGATGAAGATGGGGGGCTGACGGAGCAGGGTCCTCAGGGGAGCCAGGGCCTGCCTGGGGGTCCAGGTGTCTTCTTATCTTCTCCCAGCACAGTGAGATAAGACTGCAGGTATCTAGGACCCATAAAACCTTGTGATGCAATACAGGGTCCAGCTGGCCCCAGAAGTGCCTTCGGGCTACCCAGGCAGGGATCCCAGAGATGTAAAGGACCAGAGTTTGGTCTAGAAGAAGGGTGGTGGGGTGGGGAGCAGGAGGGATGGCTCAGTGGTTAAAAGCATCTGAGTTAGATTCCCGGCATCTACACTGGTGGCTCACACCCACCTGTAATTTCAGCTCCAGGAATCTGGCTGTGCAGGTTTGAAGAGGTGGACTGGGTGTGGCAAGATGGCTCAGTGGGTAAAGGCACTTACCGCTAAGCTTGACAATCAGTTCCATCTGTTCATCCCACTCCCACACCGTGAAAGAAGGGAACCAACCCCTCAAAAATACCTCTGACCCCAAAACACATAGATACCAACTAACTAACTAACCAAATAAATAAATAAATGTACTAACACATTTAAGAAATGAAAGCAAAGGTGGATCTGTTGAGCCTGGAAAAGAAGAGTTTGTCCAGAGGCCCCAGTTACCACCTGGGGGAATGCAGTGTGCCTGTCTGGACAGCTAGCAAATCCTGGGCCCCTCTCTCAGACTTCAGCTGCCTTCTTTGGGAAATGGAAGGGATTAGGGGATTAGGGCAGCTCACCCCACAGTCTCCATCTGCAAAGCTAGGATCTTTCCCAGGCTCCCAGGTGGCTTGGTTTTGCCTCCAGGGGCTGCTGGGAAGAGGCAGGACAGTTCTGCCAGTTGTGTAACTGCGGTGGTGCACAGGCAAGGAAGGACTGCAGACCTAGCCGAGGCCGGCACTGCTGTGCTCTGCGCATGCTTCCCAGCAGTTCCAGGTAGGGACCAGGACCCGCCAGAGGAGAGCCTGAGGGATGCTCATGTGATGTGAAGTAGCACATGCAGCACTAACTAATAAATCCCCTCCTAGGAGAGCATGATGGAACCACTGTCCACCACTTGTTTCTGGACGCATTCGGCAGGCAGAGGCAGTACAGTTGCACCAATTTTGCAAAGGTCCCGATGAGTCTGTCAGCCCTACCCAGCTTTCTTCTCCCTGGATAGCCCTGGAGAAAGTTTTTGAGTGGCATCTTAAGGAACAGAGAAGGAAAGGAGGGGGCTTCCTGGTCAGATAAACCACAGGATACCCCATGACATTTGGATTTCAGATAAACACTCTTTTTGAGTCTAGTACAGACCATAAAGAATTTGATATGTGCTTGGTATGTGCTTACACTAAAAATGAATTCAGTGGGGGCTGGAGAGATGGTCCTTTCAGAGGACCTGAGTCAGGTTCCCAGCACCTATGTGGAGAGGTTTATAATCACCTGTAACTCCAGTTCTAGGGCATCCAACCTTTTGGCCTCTTTGGAACCTACACATGTGTGGCATTCACTACTAGAGTCACACAGATACAAATAAATAAAAACAATGTATCTTCAACAATTTGTCTTTCTCAGAATTATATTTAACTCGGTAGTTTTATATTTTTATTACATTTATTTATGTACTGTGTGTGAGTGTATATGTACTGTGGATGTCAGAAGCCAACCAGCAGGAGTTGCTCCTCTCCTTATACCACAAGGGTTCTGGTGATCAAATTCAGGTCATGAGGTTTGGCAGTAGCAAATACCTTTACCAGTCGAGCCACCTTTGTTGCTGGCTCTTTGTTTTGCTTTTGAGACAGTGTCTTATATAGCCTAGACTAACCTCTAACTACTACATAGTAGAGGATAACTTTGAACTCTTGATTCTCGTGCCCTTCACCTCCCAAGTGCTGGGATTACAAGCATGCACCATCACACTGTGTTTTTATGGGGTTCTAGAAATTAGATGGAGACAATAGAAAGGGAAGAGAACAGGGAGGAAGGGGGAGCTCAATGTTACGGTGCCTACACCTGTGCTGTGGGGAGGCACAAAAGAGAAAGGAATGCAAGAGTGGATGGGTGATGGAGTGACCATCTGCTACTACTTTCTTCCCCACTCTGTGCAGAGTACAAAGAATGCTTCTCCCTGTATGACAAGCAGCAGAGAGGGAAGATTAAGGCCACAGATCTTCTGGTGTCCATGAGATGCCTGGGGGCCAGCCCCACGCCTGGGGAAGTACAGCGACACCTGCAGACTCATGGGATAGGTGAGTGGGCTTGTTTTTTTTTTTTTTGGGGGGGTTGGATTTTCAAGACAGGGTTTCTCTGTGTAACAGTTCTGGCTGTCCTAGAGCTCACTTTTATAGATCAGGCTGCCTTTGAACTCACAGAGATCCTCCTGTCTCCGCCTCCCAAGTGCAGGGATTAAAGGTGTGCTTCAACCTCCACCTGGATCCAGGTGGGCTTGTGAAGGGCCCAGCTGGAAGAAGCAGATAGTAGTGGTGGAGAAAGCTCAGAAGCCTCAATTGCTGGTGGTAGTGTGCCTCACCAGGACTGGACTGTAGAGGCAGCTGGCCATGTATACAGTGTTCCATTCCACAGGGGACCCAGGTCTGATGCCCCACAAGTCTGTCAGCTCCTAGGAAAGTACACTAACATTGGTCTCAGTGTTTTTTGCCCCTTTGCTTTCATTTTGAGATAGGGTCTCATGTAGCCCAGGCCAGTCTTGAACTCACCCTGTGTTAGCCCAGGGTGATACTGAATTCCTGATTCTCCTGCCTCCACCTCCTGAATGCTGGGCTTACAGATGTGTGATACCATACCCAGCTCCTATATTTATGGGGAAATAGTCTTTTGCAGAGGGTCTGGCATATGCTTAACACCCCATCTGTTTAAGTCTCCATGTCATTATTGGAGAAAGAATGGCTACATTTGAGAATGCCTGCTATATTTCGTGCCCAATCATAATAGTACTTCCTTGTCAGGACCGCCAGCCCACAAATAACAACATACTTATTGTTTTTTTTAAATTTAACTTTTTTGAGTATTGGTGTGCAGGTGTCAGATTCCCTGGAGTTACAGACAGTTGTGAGCTGCCATATAAGTGCTGGGAATCGAACCTGGATTATCTGGAAGAACTGCCAGTGCTCTTAACTGCTGAGCCATCTCTCTAGCCCCATGGAGACTTACTATTACTAAAGGTTGACCTTAGTTTAGGCTTTTTTCTAACCAGCTCTTGTAATTTAACTGTTTCTATTAATCTATGTTCTGTCACATGGTATCACCTCTCTTCCATCTTACATGCACCTCCTGTTTCCTCCCTGTATTTTGCTGGCAACTCTACCTTTCTTCCTCCCAGAATTTACTTCTCTTCCTGGAAGTCCCACTTATACCTCCTGCCTAGCTATTGGCTATTCAGCCTTTTTTTTTTTATTATACCAATCACAGTAATACATCTTATTCCACATACAAATATCCCACATTTCCCCCATTTTGTCTAAATAAAAATGAAAGATTTTAACTTTAATACAGTAAATATAATGAGAACAATTACCAAGTAAAAATTACACTTACAATGTCCAGGCCATTTGTATTTGAAATTTGGAGAAAATACTCTATTGTCTATTCTATCTTGATGAGTCCAAAGTCTTACACCAAAACCACTTTCTATCATAATTTATTTTATCATGCTAAAAATATCATTTAGATCTTAAAACATTTTCTTAAACAACTTAAGTTTTTATGTCTCTTAACTTGATAACTGCTTTTTAAAAAAAGATTTATTTATTCTGCCTGCATGCATGCACATCACACCAGAAGAGGACACCAGATCTCATTATAGATGGTTATGAGCTACCATGTAGTTGTTGGGAATTGAACTCAGGACCTTTGCAAGAGTAGCCAGTGCTCTTAATGTCTGAGCCATATCCCCAGCCTGATACTTGTTCTTATTGTATATAGTTTTACTGTGTTAGAGTTAAAAACTTCCCTTTTTATTTAGACAAAAAGGGGGAAAATGTTGTGGATATTTGTACACTGTGTGAAGACATATTGCTGTGATTGGTGTAATAAAAAGCTGAATGGCCAATAGGTAGGCAGGAGGTAAGGCGGGACTTCTAGGTAGAGAGAGAGAGAGAGAGAGAGAGAGAGAGAGAGAGAGAGAGAGAGGAAGAAGAAAAAGAAGAAGAGGAGGAGGAAGAAGAAGAAATCGTCGTCAGAGGGATGAATCAAGGTACATGGAAGATGCCAACAGAATCCAGAAGAAGTTGGACATATGGGACAGAGGAGAGGGAACTGAGCCACATGATAGGATGCAGATTTTAGAAAGATGTTAAGTTATGTGTAAGAAAAAACCAAAGCTAAGGCCAAGCTTCATAACCAATAAGTCTCCATGTTGTTATTTGCAGGCTGGTGGTCTCAATGAGAAAATACTATTATGCAGCTCCATCTGGTTCTATGCCATGATACAATACTCTGGGTTTCTGCTGTCACTTTAGCAAGATTGGGGGAGGGATTAATAAGCATACTGTCATGCTAGGACTCAGCCCACTTCTCCTCTGATATAGTTGGGGATCCCCTACTCTAGCTTCTCATCAACTGACATAATTAGAATGATCCCCCACAGGTATGCCCATAAGCCTTTCTCATCAAAGTTCTAGATTCTGTCAAGTCAACAGTTAACACTATCACACATTGTTACTGAAGACTTTTGGGAGGATGAAATGGAGACTTTCCATCCTGTGAATGTGGGTCAGAAGGAGAGCTTTGTCCCTCTTACTATGACCAGTGCCTCGAGAATTAGGTAGCTTTGGGGTTGGCTGTGACAGGCAGGTCAATGGGCTTCCCCAAGAGCAGTTTCCTCCAGCTCACTGGTGTTTGGGGTTTCGTAGACAAGCATGGAGAGCTGGATTTCTCCACCTTCTTGACCATTATGCACACACAAATCAAACAAGAGGACCCAAAGAAAGAAATCCTTCTTGCCATGCTGATGGCTGACAAGGAGAAGAAAGGTTACATCATGGCATCTGAATTGCGATCAAAACTCATGAAACTGGGAGAGAAGCTCACTCACAAAGAAGGTAACAGCCTGGCTGATTTGACTCAGAACTACCTGGGGAGGGTTAGGGAATTGTGGGAGGGCAATGCTGTGTACACCATCCAAGGCTGATGGGTGGCCCAGGAGCTCTGTAAGTATGAGTCATGCTGGCTAAGAGCTGGACTGGGGCTCAAGGCAGAACCAGAGTGGACAGGCAAAAGTGGGCCAGGGTAGAGTGTCAGCACACAGACAACCCAGTCGGGATCCTAGGAACAGCGATAGCTGTTTTCATGTGATCAGTTGGGGCATCCGCCAGGACTCACCTTGCCAAAGCTCTCATTGAGGGTCTCAATGTGGCCCAGGATGGTTAGACATGCAGCTCAACACAAAATCCTGCGCTTACTTTAAACATTTTAAGTTTTTATTTTTTTTGAAGACCTTTATTTACTGTATGGTTACCAAACATCAACGTTGAAAGTGATAATGCGTCAAAATGTCAAAAGACCACGGCATGGGCTGGAGAGATGGCTCTATGGGTAGCCTGTCCCACAAGTTTGGATCCTGGGAACCTGGGTAAAAAGCTGGACAGGTGTGTAGCTGCCTGTAATTCTAGCGCTCACACCGGAGGCGGAGGCAGGATGACAGGACAAGCTGGCTAGCTAGACTAGGCCGAACCGTGGGCTCCAGGCTCAGAGAGACTCTGCCTCAAGAAAAGATGGAAGGCCACAGAGGAGATAACAGATGTCAACCTCAGGCTTCCACATGTGCTGGTGCACCTGCACACATGTGCCTACATACACACGAACAGGCATACACATGTGCACGCAAGCCACACACACTAAGAGCTATGACATAGGACATACTGGCAACACAAGTGGCCCTTCAATTGATAGAAAGGGTCAACTGAGTGGTGAGTGGCCCTTGAGTAGAGCTAAGGCAGAATGCAGGATCCAGGAGCCCCTCATTTTCAGGGCCATCCTCTCACCACAGCTGGCTCTGATATGGCTGCTGATGGTGTTTCCAAACTGAGAGGCCATTGTGCTCCTTCCCCCAGCAGCCCTAGGAGCTGGGAGTATGGGAGCTTTTCAGGGAAAAACTAGAGAAACCTGCCTTGGCCACAGAACATGAAGTGGTCTTGCATCAGAGCAGGATGAGGGCCTGGGAATTCTGAGAAAGCTCTAGGTACATGCTTGGGCTATTTGCAGTGTCTTTCCAGCCTGGCAGTACCCTGGTGAGGACACAACTGTGGACCACGGTCTGCCCCTAGTCTGCAACATTGATCTCCAAAGCGAGGCTTTTCAGGTTGGCTGGCCAGCTTGAGGGCTTAACTTAGGTAGTGGGTTGAAAAGGCCCCAAATGCCCATAACTTCTGGTCAGACCACAACTAACCAGTGCAGAATTTTCAGGCTATGGTTTGAATGGAGTTTGAATCCAGGCCCTTCCTTCAGGAGCCTTGGACTGTGTTTCTTCCCCTTGCTGCAGATGAGGTTGTGACAGATCTCCCTGGGATCCTCCAAGAACTAGCATTCTATGGAGCAGCCTTCTCAGATTTTATCTGTACTTGGGAAGGTCCTGAGCAAAGTCTTTAAAAACGGTGCCTGGCAGGTAGATTTATCTCCCAATTTCTCCCAGCTGGCAGCTTTTATTACAACTGTTTTTCATGTGAAGGGGGAAAACTGGCCTGCCCTTATCTCAGACTCCCACGACACTGCTGGTGGAGTGTCCTCCGACGTGACAGTCAGGTCCCTAGACTTCCCTCACACATTAAAATGTACAACACTCTGGGAAGGAGCTGATGGAGACTCATTCCCCCTCTGGCTGCAGTAGAACAGAAGATACCACAAGTAATAACTATTTCTCCTGGGGATTTGGAAGAAATGCTCTGTTCTATTCAAAAGCATCGTTGGTTATCAGTAGCACCTTCACCAGCTATCACCCAGCTGTGCAGTGCTGCCCCCTTCTGTTAGCACTGGGCTGTGGAGTGTTTCCCCCTTCTGGTCTGTCACTGATGCTGGAGCTGATAACTGGCCCTTCCTCTGCAGCTGGCAACCAACTGGTTGGAGGTTAGAAGCTTTTCCATGAAATAAGATGCATCTGTCTCCTCAGGCTCAGAGCACCTATGGGTTTAAAAAGAGAGAACTACATTCTATCTATCATCTACCTACATATCTAGCTATGTACTTGTCTATCTATCCATCATGTATGTATGTATGTGACAAGATCTCACTATATAGATCGGGCTAGCCTTAAACTCAGAGATCACCTGCCTCTACCTGCAGAGTTTTGTGATTAAAGATGTGCACCATGATTTCTGGCTAAATTAGTATCTTTTAAAAAAGCAATGCTGCTTTCAGACAGATCTTATTTGGCAGCCATCATGGCACAGGCCTTTAATCCAAGCACTTGAGGCAGAGGCAGGCAGATCTCTGTTGAGTTCCAGCCTGTGAGCCTAGTCTACATAGTAAGTTCTAGGTATAATACTCTCTCAAAATAAACAAAAAACCTGGCAGAATTTCAGAGAATCCATGTGGACATGGGTTAAATCAAATGAAAGAAAAAAAAATTTTGTGTATGTACCACTGCATATGTAGGTGCGCAGAAGAGGGCATCAGATCCCCGGGAACTGGAGTTACAGGCAGTTGTGAGCCACCTACATGTCTACTGGGAATGGAATCAGGGTCCTCTCAAGAGCAGTATGTGTTCTTAACTGCTAAGCCATCTTTACAGGCCCTGAACAATGCAGTTTGATGTTCTGAACTACAGATGTATTTGGATTTTTGTGCATGTACATTGACAAGACGCATTTTTCAAATTAATGCTAGGGATCCAACTCAACCCCAAGGTGCACATAACCCATGTGCTCTTGTCACTCACCCTTTGTAGTGAGGTGATGGTAACAGAGTACATGTCACTCAGTATTCTGTTGGCAGGTGAGCAGTGAGGGGGGAGGTGCGTTGGTCTGGAGGAGGGGCAGGAACGAGCCTGGATTAGTGTGATTGTGTCTGGAGCTGTGGATGATGCCCATGTGACTGGAAGGTTGCAAGGGTGGGTTGTAAGGTAAAACATCCACACTAAAGGTTTCCTGAAAAGCAGACGTAGGGGTTAAATGTTTATTTTAAAGAGTTCTGTGCTGGCTGCCAAGCCTGCTGACCTGAGTTTGATCTCTGGAACCCACATGGTAGGAGAGAGTGGACTTTCACAAGCTGCCCTCTGACCTCCACACGTGACATGAACAATAACCATCCCCCCAATAAAAAAATAGATGTTAAGAAATTTTACAATCAAGTACAAGGCAGCTTCAGTGACTGACTCCTCACCAGTATACTTTGTTCGTGCTGGTCTGGTCCTGCAGAAAGCGGGAAAGTTGAACTGGTGGTCTCTGGGGCCTTGGAAGCAGGTTATCCTTCTGTTTTGGTTTGCATCCTAGTCCATGGGAAGAGTCCATCAGATTTTCAGGGAGGACTTCTGGGAACCCCTAACCTCAGCAAATCCAAACTGAAATGTTAATGTGATTTATTGCAGTGGATGATCTTTTCAAGGAAGCAGGCATTGAACCTAATGGCCAAGTGAAATATGACACATTTATCCAGCGGGTCACCCTTCCTGTGCAAGACTACTGAGAGAGCTGAGGCCCAGGGAGAAGAGAATGAGAGCTCCAGGGCCTGAAAACCGAGACTGATTTATTTTTTAAAAGGGAAACCTAGAGATGGCAAACATGGCAGTAAGACCATGTGCACAACTGTTGCAGGGGATTAGTAACAATAAATGATGCAGCCATGGTATTCCTGTAATAAGTCTATATTGATTTTAGTACTAACATTAGTATAGCCCCCTGCAGCATGGAAAGACCTATGATTTGTAGTCAGGTTTGTGTGCCAATGCGGGCTCTGCAACTTCATTACCCTCACCTTGGGTAGACCACTGTGCTTCTCAAAGCCTTTGAATCTCACAAGGATGAAGATTATGACTTGAAAATGGTTGGCGACTTGGGAGCATGTGGAATTGGTGTTTCCATGGTAGTGTTTCTTCCAAAAAGCAAAAAACAAACAAACCAGTCTTCTAGAAGACCAGTCTGCTTTTGGGTACAAGAACCACCTTTGGCATTTCCAAGAGAAGGCTAGGGTCGGCTGGGAACAAGCAATAAGCAGAGTGTCTGTACACGCATGCACATATAGAGAGCAACGAGCACAAACACACACAGAGAACCACAAGCAGTGTGCACCCAGATGCAGAACAACAAGCATAAAGCATGTACATACAGACACAGCGATGAGCACAAAGCATGAACACACAGACACAGCGACGAGCACAGAGCATGCGCACACACAGACACACCATTCCTTACAGCTCTACAAGCCCACCAATAAATTCATTCCATTTCACCAGGCACACAAAGTGCAGGATGCTCTTTCATAAACAGGGATAAAGTGGAAACACACACTGGAGTGAGTGTTAAGTGTGGGATCAGCTGAGTAGTGGCAGGTGACCCAATTTTATATTCCACACCAAAGGAAGTGGGGAGCATGGCCCCTTCAGAGGCCTTGCAGAGTTAAACAACATCTCTGATATTCCTGGAAACATTTGCTGAAGCTATGCCCTGGGCCATTGTTAGGTTGCAGGAACCAGGATGGTCTGCTCAAGTGACCTGGGGTAATCACAACTTTAAGTCATTTTCTTGAACTACCAGGATAAGGGGATATACCAGGCCATGTCCGGATCTGAGAGGCCCTGAAATCAGAGTGGGAACCAGTGCTTCGCCTAGAGGTCCTCATGTGACATACCAACATAGGTGGGGTGTAGAGCTCTGAACATGCAGACCTTCAATCCTTTGTGTTAGGACTGGTTGTGGCTCTTTTCCTTGGTGAAAACAGAAAGACATATCAAGACATAGGTGTCACCTGGGAAGTTTGACCAGACACACATCTTTTACTAAGGGCTAGGCTCTGGGAATACTCCAGGGGACCAAACAGTGTCAGTCTTGATTCAGCTACCTCACAGATGCTGTATGGCTCAAACCAAACAGAAGACTTGAGAAAGGAAGGCCTCATTTTCCTGAAAGTAGACACTGTGTGTTCCCTGAGCATCTTGAATATAGGCAACCTGGCAGATTCCTTTAATACAAGAAATACACTAGATAATAGTGGCACACCTCTTCAAAGAGGATTTCGGTCTGTGGCCAACATGATATACAACGTAAAAGTCTATCTGGGAAACACAAAGAAAATAATAAAGAATTTATGGGCTGTTCAAGGGAGCCTGAAAGAAGCCAGAGCAAGTCAGAGCAACACATAGTAAAAGTCTTCATGACTCCCTTGGCAAGTCCTCCTGGGGGAGGCTGGACCTCCAAAGAGAAGGCCTATTTCCCTACCAGATGGGAAGGTTCCAGACCCAACACCCGACTCCAGCCATGGGTTCAGAAGCACATCTGCTTGCCAGTCTAGAATACCGAAGACCTGACAGGTGCTCCACGCTGATGCTGTGTGTGGGACAGGGCGATGAAAAGTCTATACCACCCTTATAGAAGAGGTATTTCCCCAGTGTGTTCTGAAGCCTGTCAGCAACTGTTTTTTGTTTCATTTGTTTTTCGAGACAGGGTTTCTCTGTGTTTTAGATGTCCTGGAACTTTCTCTGTAGACCAGGCCGGCCTCGAACTCACAGAAATCTGCTTGCCTTTGCCTTGCAAGTGTTGGGATTAAAGGTGTGCGCCACCATATCCTGCCTGTGGTGTAGATTTAAAGCATGTTTTCTGAATCATATTTGGCTGTGTGGAATCTCCAGTACAGCTTGCAAAGAGCACACAGCTAATGGGCGGTCTGCATCACCTGGGCTGACCTGCCCCACTCAATGCTCTAGTCATGGTGGCAAAATGAGTTCAAACTCCTGAAGCCTGAGTTACACAGCCACATCAGGAGGCTGTTGCTTCAGGGTCCCCACATGTGCATTTTTCAAATTCCAACAGGTTTACCTAGCTCTGGGGTTGCTCACCATAAAGAGCAAAGGGGCCCAGGTGTTTGGACAGTAGACAGACAACAAGTACCTTTAAAATTTAGGTGCTGTGGTTCATTACAGAGCTAGCTGTATTCCAGTAAGGAAGGTCAGAGCATGATGTAGAGGTATCAGTTACTTGTCATGCTTTGAAACCTCTAGATTTCAGGAGCCCTGGGAGCATGTTGCAACAGCACTTTTCTTGTGGGGGCTGTTCCTTTATAGACCCAGTAGTAGTATTTTACAGAACACAAATTAACTGAAGCCTTTTCTTTTATTACATCTAAAGAGCTCTACATAAACAGGTAACATTCAATAGGGAAACAACTTTTCTCCAATGCATGTAATAAATATTTTCACTTGGTACTTTTATACAAACTGACATTGGTCTACTATACATTTTTAAAAGCCATTTTACTGGTTTGGCATGCGGTATGGAAATTCTAAGAGAGAAAGTTTTAAGGCAATGAATCACAGATTTAAGTTCATGGAATTTATGGTAACTTTTATCTATTTATATACATTTCCCCTTTGTTAATAAAACAACAGCAGCACACTCTGGGACCACCAGCTATTCTCCCTCCCTCTTTGAAATCTACGCTTTGTGTTTAATTAAAAACAAAACAAAACAAACAGAATGCAATGTGTAACCATAAAGCAAAGTTCTTACCAAAATAAATTCAAATGTGCTTTTAAGAGTCCTGAAGATCCTGAAAGTTTTATGTACTTAAAATTCAAATTGCTTTAAAAACTAGGTTATTTCTAGATGTATCCATTTACAATTGGGATATATTTTCATTCAGTTTCACACACTTGTCCTCAAAGAAAAATTGGCCAAAACACTTCCCACATTTTTCAAAACTTATGTGATTCTTTAAGTCAGTAATGTAGATGTATAATACCTAAATTAGCAATGGAAAAACTTTGGTCAACCAAATATGATGCATGGTTAAGTTTTATATTAAAGAATGTGTTCAGTAATACTTACGTAGTAAATTAAAAGCTACCCCTACCCTGCTAGTTGAACAGCTACTTTTCTGATGATGTGTGCTTACAGATAGATGGGGCACACACAGTACTATACAGAGCACATGTGAACATGCTAGTAAGAAAGACTAAGGAAGGGAGTTCCTAGCAACTTGCTGAAAGATACTGAGAACAGTATTTGTCCACAGCCCATCAAGGTTGGCAGGGCTGTGGAGTGAGGGTGGGCTAAGAAAAAGCAACAAAAAGAGATGGAGTGACCATGCGCTTTTTCTTGTAAATGTAGGAGACAAAGCAGTGCATGACTAGTAATTATTAAAGATTATGAAAGTCAGTGACTGAACTTAGCCATGTGCAATGTTTTAGGAAGTCAACAAATGAAGAAATAAACTCTTTTTGATGTGGAACGAACTAACATGACCAAAGCCATGGACGTATATTTCTCACTGTTACCCACTCTCCCCTTAGGTTGATACAATGCAGGACATGGAAGGAAAGTGACCGTTCCTCCACAACTGGGCTGAAAAATGCAGAGGGCTGGTTTTTCAACTGGATCGTTCTAAGTTTGTAATTCAGCATCAGACACAAAAACTGCTGTTCAGAATCCTAAAACCACTAACAAGTTTTAAAAAAATCCAAGAATAAGGAAAACTATTCATTTCATCTCAGAGAGTTGAAATAACAAAAATGTTTTCTATTGCAATGCTAAAAGAAATAGCCACAATTTTAATGATTCCTACTCTAATCCCAACTTAGACACAAATTAAGACTTTATCTGAAATGAGCCTAAATTAATATATCACTGAAAAAAAAAATCAAACGTGTACTCACCACACCAGATGAATTTAAGAACGTAACCATTTCTGGTTTGAACTGACAACAAATGCCTTGTTTTATTGCGGATTGTTTTGTGACTCTAACACAGCCGTTTCTGTGTGGAACACACATGCGCAGGGGAAGACGATGTTACTCACACACACTTGTTTATAAATACATATATACACACACACACACACACACATATACATATCAACACCAACTTTTTCAAAATTCAAGTTGACAGTTTAGTAGCAGAGACGCTATAAAAACATATCATTTTTAGATGCCACACTGTCATGTGGACCATTCACTTTATCATACAACTGAAGATACAGCAATCTTGACTTCTACCTGCATTAATATAGGTCCTTCCGTTACTGATGCAAGGTTTGAAAACAAGTTTACTATACACAAAGGAGGTCCTTCAACTCTGAGAACAAGAGGTTGTAACATAAAAAGCCAGTCTGGGAACTGGATGGTGTGCCCCTTCCTCTCTGCCGATAAACCCGTGCCCTCCATCAGCTGCCATCTATCTTCCACTGTAAGAGCACTGCATCTTCTCTGATGACTCTCAAGTATGAGAAGCACTTTTTCCTTCTTTCGACCCTTAATCATCTCCTGAAGAAAATTTTAATATATTTACATATTTTGCTATTGAGAGTAGGTAAGACCGAGTAGATACGACTGATTCTTGAATTAAAAAAATAATGGCTTCCTATGTCATACTTGTCATTAAAAGCTGAGTAAAAACAAACAAGGCTAAGAAAAGAAGTGTATTTAGAACCAGAGAAACAAAATAACTAAGGTTATTGTTGAGTTTCAACTGTTTATCAAACAGATTTGCTACAGATCCACATGTGGACTGCACTGTACTGTCAACTTTAGGGTAACTGACTTCTTTTTTGAGGTGGTACAATGTCCTCTGCCAGTTGCACATGATACCTGTACCCCATGGGGCTTCCAGGGCTCTTTCACATCCCACTTTGGTATGAAGATTCTCAAGGAAAACTTGTTACCTGTGACCAAAATGCAGGTACTCACAGACTTGGCTTACATACAAAATACTGGCAATTCAGATTCAGAATCCACACAAGCGTATCGTCTTTCACAGGCCTGCCCTCAGACTGCCTATCCAGGCAGCTTTTACTCCAACACTTCTAGGAAACACACTCTTAGGGGGTACACAGCAGATCACAGAGAACCTATGATGGTGAACATGCACTGGGAGAGCTGAGAAAGATTCTCACATGAAGGTTCAAGACCTCTGAAGCATTTTGAAAAAAGCAGGCAACTGATATTAACTAAATGCCAACAGGAGGAGAGGGGACAGTGATGAGAGAACAGTACACTCAGGCACACACTGAAAACACACACACCCACGAGCTATGTCCTGCAAACAAAGGGAGTGCAGTGGGACAGGTGAGATTCATAACTTAAGGCTGGCAAAATCCACGCATACATAAACAGACTCCAAGTCTGTTGCTTTGAAACAATGGAAGTCAAAACTATCCCAACCCCCTCCCCACAACAAAGCCCATGATTTAAAACTTCATACATGCAATTCTGTTTCTGTTATTGCAAGTAAGATAATGCCATTGAAGTAAAATAAAACCCAAACCAGAGGACAAATGGTGAAGTCTTCAGAATCCAGAAAAAAATGAACCGAAGGAGGTTTGTGGGTGCTTGCTTTTTCTTTTCTTTCCTTCCTTTTTTTTTTTTTTTTTAAAACAAGTGTTTTATCAGACAGGCAGTCTTAGATTTATATACAAAAGTAAAACTGAAAATATAGTTTTGTTCTCTGTACATTTCTTTTAATTTTTTTCCCTAAAAAAAGGAAAAAAAACCACGCTTGTGTACTTTTCTAAACAAGATAAGGTAAAACAGAGCACAGAGTTCTCTTCTGCCAAGTCATTTAATCTGGGACAGGGTGGGAGCAGCAGGATGAGGGCGTCAGTCCAACGAGATAATGTCTGGTATGATGCCAAAGATGGACGCCGTGTCTGCACTGCTCCTGCTGGCCATGCCATGGCCATGGCTCTCCCTCAGACTGTTGGAAGACACAAGGCTGCTGTTGCTGCCACTACTGCTTCCATTGGTGGCTGGCAAAGAAGTGCTTCCTCCAGCACTTAGCTGATCGAGAAACATCTGCGAGGAGGTATACGGGAAAAAGCGGGAGGAATGCAGGAGGTCCTGGTCATCTGAGACCGCCGCTGCTGCTGCGGCAAGCAGGGAGGTGTTGTAATGCTAGGAGGGACCAGAGACAAAACACTCTCGTTACAATCAGATGCACCTCTGTACTCTTCTCAGCAGAGCAAGTTCCAAGTTAACATATCCCGAGTGTCTGGCTCCTCAAGTAACAACACATTCTGCAGTGAAATGACTGGTCACTGATACTGAGAGTGCTTTGGCATGGTATCTGAAACTGGAATAACAGTTTTGATTGTGTTGTGTGTCTATTTTAGTTTGCACTGCACGCAGTTCTTAAAACTCTATTTCTGAGATGTTCAGAAGCAGCAGGAAGGAGGGCAGCTGCTCCTCTCAAGATACATCCCGCATTCCCACTGACAAGTTCATCCTGAGAGCTGCATCATGAAGACGCTCACATGCTACCGTGCTCAGGCTGCGGATCTGTGAAGCCTGTCACTGCTTTCAGCACTGCAGGCACTGGGCACAGTGTTTGTGCACATGAGCATGTCCGAGTTGGAAAAGGCAGGGAGGACTTGCTGTAAAAGATAAGCAATGTCACACTTCTGCAGGGTACTCCCATAGTGGGGTGTGTGGAGCTGCAAATCTCTGGGTCAGGGACTGCTGCTGAGTGGCTGTGAAGGCTGAGGACTACTGTAGGCTTTATCAACACTCTATGCTTAGGTTACTCTACATCTATTTAAAAAAAATCTCAAAGCTCGCCTTTTAATTAATTAGTTACATAACAATTTTACTTTGTTTTTAAGCTTTCTCATTTTTTAAAGATTTTATAACATGTACTAATTAAACACAGTCATAGGTTCCATTATAACACTTTCACATGTAGATAATAGCTTTTGATTATAACTACTCTCTACCGTCTTCCCCTATTTCCCTCTCCCCCTAGCTGATCCTCGCCTCTTCTCAACAGTCTACCTCCAGTGTGTGTCCCAGTGAGTTACTAGTGTTGCTTATAGAGCATGGACAACTTACCAGTGGCTAACCACTGAAGAAAAAAACATCTCCCCCACTAAAGAGTAACTGCTTACAGATCTTCAGAGAGGTTGGGGCTTCCTAAACCCTCCCAACTATTTTACTCTTTATAATAACACTTAAACATGAACAGACCACATGGCTGTGCAAAAACATTCTTTCATCATATATATACTCTATGAGATCTAATTATGTGTTTTGCTAAGGATATGTATGTATGTATGTATGTATTCATTCATAGGTCTACACAGGCCAGGGGTCAGTGTCATTGTCTTCTAGGCACAACTTGTTTCCTGGAAGGTTTTCAGGGCAGGGGCAATGCCTGCTTCTCCACTAGAGCTCATCCTAAGCAGGTGCCATTCTTCAGAAGCATGCTGTGGTGCTTTGCTTGGTCTGTCCCTTTCCATAGAAGATGTGCTGGGAAGAGTGCACCACAAACACTCCCCTTCTCTGACATTCATGTTCTAAAGTATCTCATCTGAAGGGGACTGCTGATGTCTGTGCAAGTTCTGCTAGCTCCTTTATGAAACTTACTGGGGGCTCCTTCTGTCTCCTGCAGTTCCCCTTGCTCCTGCCTGCTTTTCAGTTCTAAGCTTCCATAGCAGCTTCCTTAGGAAGCTCTCTGGGGCTCCTCAGTGTCACATACACCATCTTGGAGTTAGTGGTCATCACAACTACAGCATTGCTTTCCAACTTCTTCATCAAAAGCAAATCCTCTGCAGTCAGTAGTAATAGCTCGAGTGCCATTAGTTCTCAGTTACATCAGCCTGAACCTACACAAGGCTACTGCACAGCACTGGTGCTATCATACGTCCACACTCACAGGCATGTCTCCTCAGTGTTCCTGTTGCAGCAGTAGCCTGGACAAAGGTCCTCCTACTCAGGCAGCAGGCCCCAAAGGCCACTAAATCTCTTTAATCAGCAAGCAAGACAGCTCAGCAGATAAAGGTGCTTGCTATATAGCCTGCATACTTGAGTTCAACAGAAACCCACACAGAGGTGGAGAGAACTGACTCCACACAGCTGTCCTTTGACTTCCAAATATACATTGTGTCACATATACGATCATGGATACAACAGTAATAAAAAATTAAAAATTTATATACAGAGAGGGGCCACAGGAGCAGCTGGAGGAGTGAAAGGGATGGGTCAAAATAATGTAAATACAGTATACTCATGTATGAAATCCTCGAAAAAATTTTAAAAAATCTCCTTGATCTATTTCTATTGGTTGGGTCAGAGACATGGTGTTGGAACAAGACCACCACTGTGACACTGGGATGAAGGAGGATGTACATGAGCACCATCACCAATGAACAACATCTTGCAAAGTTTGCTAATCTCCAATTCGTGCTCCAGTTTGCTGGCACTGAACTCAGGAAGGCATCTGGACAGTGGCTGGATCACTGCTTTGGCAGAGACTGTCACAGTACCGAGCGGAATGTGCTTCTGCATCCTGGCCTTAATCCATGTCCTTAGCCATTTCTCTATTGCTGTAGTAGGCCTTTCTCAATCTGTTTGTCTCACTGTTTTCGATGAGACTTCTGTCACTTTATTCTTGCTCTGCAAGTCTGTAGCTCTGGTGCAATGGGACAGTCTGACTGCTGAGTAACAGTCACTGACTTTCTCCTTCCACACTCCTTGATCACTTTTAATCTTGCTTCCAGGTCACTAGATGTGGCCTTTTTAGCAAATGATTTTGTATGTTTCGGGTCTGAGATGAATAAAGCAACATGAGCTGAGACAAACATGGGAGCAGAGGAAGCAATCAGAGCTGCAGTAAACACAGTTTGAGGAAGCACAGCATGCTGTCTAACTGAAAATCAGGTCATTCACTATCACTGTCTAGGACTTACAGACTGCACACAACTGTATGCTTTAAACATAACACCAGCAATGCAGTAGCACCACAGACTATAATATAACAGCTATAATGTCCTGGGCAACAGGACACTCTGACACTTGTGGCCAAGACTGAAATCTATTAACCACATGGTTCACAGGCCTGTGTCTTTATACAGCAGTATTGAAAAATCAACAGACAGACACTGCTTTTACCCTCTACTGGGGGTGGAGGGCAGTGATAAAGGATGGCTTTTATTTAAATTCTTACAGCCAGAGCAACACTGGTCATAGGTACTCCCCTTGCCAAGGAAATTTATTCTTTCTCCTGGCTATGTATTATAGTTTGATATTTTAATATACAATTATAAGAAATGGATTGTTTTCACATTAACATACCTGATTGTCTCCTGATAAGAAAGGAAAGAAATCTAATCCTGTGGGAAGAATTAAAAAAAAAAAACTTAGCTTGTAGGCAAAAAACAACAAAAAAGGTAAAACTTTTCTAAACATCCCAGCACTTAAATCTTACATTCTATACACTCTGAATTCATATTTAAACACAAGGAATGCTGGACATGTGGTGCACACCTTTGAACCCAGCATTTACAGGAGGCAGAGGCTAGCCTGGTCTACATAAGCAACTTCCAGGCTAGCTAAGGTGACATCAAAAGACTCTTCAACAACAAAAACCCAAACAAAAGGAGGGAGGAAAAAAAAGAACAAAGTCACAAGAAGTTACGCTGGGTGTTATACAGTGTTTTCATCTCTAAGCTATGAAGGATAAAGCCCAAGTTTGGCAACAAATACCTTGCTTTTACTGATTCCTCACAAGTAAACATTTAATTATTTAGATAAAATTTCATGTAGTTCAGGATGGTCACTGCACTACATGACCATCCTGGGTGGGTGGGTGGGTGGGTGGTGGTGTTGGTTTTTCAACAAAGAGTTTCTTTGTGTTAACAGAGCCCTAGCTGTCCTGGAGCTCGCTTTGTAGACTGTACTCACCTCAAACTCACAGAGATCTGCCTGCCTCTGCCTTCCCAGTGCTGGGAATAAAGGTGTGTGCCACCATGCCTGGCTTGATTTTGCACTTCTTAATTGTGTCTTCACCTCTTAGTGTTGGGATGACAGGCACATACCACTATGTTCAGTTTATCTGGTGCTGCAAGTCAAACCCATCACTTTATGAAAACTTGCCAAGCATTCTATACACTGAGCTATGCCCCTAGCTCTTAGATTTCAATTTAATTTATTCTACATGAATGCCTTTGGGGTATTTCATTACTTTGGTTTGATTTTACAGGTGAAACTTTAAGAGGCCACCCAAGTTGTAGCAAAGCTTTTTATTCTCCTTCTCAAATGTGTTCACTTCCCATCATCTAGACCAGACTAAAACCCAAATGTGATTATACGGCTAGGAATGATGGCATATGTCTTTAATTCCAGCTTTTAAGAAGCAGAGGCAGGTGGAACTTCTACACAAAGAGACCCTGTCTTTAAAAACAAGTGTCTGGTGGCATCACAGAAAGCTCAGCCCTGACTCCTGGCTACACTGTTTTACACTACCCAGTACTACATAACAAGAACAAGAAAAGCAAGGGCCTCATGATGATGTTTAACCTTGAGGTACACAAGCAACCACTCCTACCCATGCCAGAAGAGACTATAATATAAGGACTTACAAAATGCATCTCAGTAGTGATGGATGTGTGCAAATAGCTAAAAAAGCTGTTTAGAAAACCGCTGGGAGTGATCAGCCTCCAGGAAATTAAATGAGTAGTCCATAAGTCACTAAGTTATAAAGATACACCCAGAGTTGAAATTCTTTTTGATATACAAATGAATATACTGGCATTTCAAACTACTTTTCTTAAAAAGAGTAAGGCTGGGTATGGTAGTTCATACCTGCTGGTGGATATCTATGAGTTTGAAGTCAATCAGGACTACATAGAATGACTGTCTCAAAAGAGTAAGAAAAAAAAAAAAGGATAAGGTTCAAAAGACCCAAAATAAAAAAATTCAAATGTCTCAATTCATTACTATTACAGGGCGGGCAAGATGCCTCAGTGGGTAAAGGTGCTTGTCACCAAAGCTAATGACCTGAGTTTGATTCCTAAAATCCACATAATAGATGGAGGGAATGAATTCCTGCAGGCTGTCTTCTGATCGTCACATGTGTGCCATAGCACAATATGATGCAAGCCTAAAATCATAGCTCTTGGGAGGCAGAGGTAGGAGGATGACAGCAAGTTTGAGGCCAGTTTGGTGTGCTATATGGTGAGCTCCAGGCCAACACCACGGTTGCACAGTAAGATCAAGTCTCATAATACATCTCAGCTACACACAGTGAGTGTTAGGTGAAGCCATAATCAAAGAATAAAAGCCAGCATTCACCCCCACCAAACTGAAGGCCACATGCAAGAAGTGTTCCAGCAGTCAGTCCAAGGGACTGGGAAGCTCACAACATCTTAAAACCCCTGCCTCAGGATTCCCACAGCAGTGAGCAAGGCTGCCGAGGAAGATGCCACCAAGATCCAGGCCACTGTTCCTGGGCTCCAAAGCCCCGTTCTCCCATCTCTACATCTCCCCTATATCTCTCATCCCCAGACTGCAGCCACACAGAGTGAAGGCATTCCTCAGCCTGTATGACAGCAGCAAAGGACCAGGGACTCACCTTGTAAGTCGTAAGGCATGGGTGTCATGTGGAAAGGATGCCTGTAGTCCTGGATGAGGGAAGTGTTGATGTAGCTTGTATCTACAGCAGGAAGGCTGGGGGTACGGGACACAGGGGATGCTTGATGAGGAAGACTTAAAATTCTGTGGGAAAGAAATGTTTAGAGAATTTAATAGTCACTCTAACAGTTTAACAAATGAAGGTGTATCCCACAATGAGTCCTACTTTTTATGATTAAAACATGAAAAAACAGTGTAACAAAACCAAACAAACAAAAAGCAAAACAAATGGTAAGAAATAACTTGGCATGCAGTAGCATTTGCAAAGGCTGTAAGGTGAATCAGATAAATGCAATGGAATCACCACTCATAGTTCATACAGTCCTTAGAGAGGCACCCTCCTTTCTAAGAATACAGGAACAATGCATAGCTGAGTCACTGTAACAGGACATGAGTGAGAGGTACCCACAACAAAGGAAACTGTGGCCCTTTCAAAGTAGATTCTGAAGGGGTAGATAGGAATCTAGGGATACTAGGATTGATGTGGGATTCCCCTCTGTATGCTGTGAATACCACTGGTTAATAAAGAAACTGCCTTGGCCTGTGATAGGGCAAAAGAATAGAGCTAGGCGACAGGGGGTGGGGGTGGGGGGGAGTCACACGACAGGGACGATGACACTAAACTGAATGCTGGGAGAAGGAAGGCGGAGTCAGAGAGAAGCCATGGAGCCACTGCCAGAGACAGACATGCTGAAACTCTGCTGGTAGGCCATGACCTTGTGGTGATGCACAGATTAATGGAGATGGGTTAAATTAAGATGTAAGAGTTAACAAGTAATAAGAAGATATGGTTTCTGTGTGATTATTTCACGTCTGAGCTGCCAAGCAGCCCGGAACCAACAGGTGGCCTCCTTACAACAGTGCTGGAGAGTTTTACATTAACTTGACACATGCTAAAGTCATGAGAGGAGAGAACCTCAATTAAGAAAATGACTTCAGTCAGGGCTGTGGTGGCACATGCCTTTGATCCCAAACCTTGGGGAGGCAGAGGCAGGCAGATCTTTGTGAGTTTGAGGCCAGACTGGTCTACAAAGTAAGTTCCAGGACAGTCAGAGATACACAGAGAAACACCATAAAAAAACAAACAAAAACAAAACAAGTCTTCTTAAGACTGAGCTGCAGGTAATCCTGTATCCTGTAGGGCATTTTCTTAATTAGTGATTTATAAGAAAGCAAGCTAAACAAACCACAAGAAGCAAGCCAGTAAGCAGTATCCCTCCATGGGCTCTGCATCAGCTTCTGCTTCCAGGTTCCTGTGCTGACTTCCTTTGATGAGAACAGTGATATGGAAGTATGGACAGTAATGTGGAAGTGTAAGCCAAACAAACCCTTTCCTTCCCAACTTGCTTTTGTCATGGTGTTTCATCAAAGCAACAGAGACCTTGGCTAAGACACCCTGGTAAGGAAAACACAAATTGAAACAACTAGGGGAATGCAGCAACTTGAGCACTGAGGAGAAAGCAGATTTATGAGCCTGCTGAGAGTGAACTCTGAGCAGTAACTTTGGTTCGCCCAACGTCTAGCTTGGCTATCAGTACAGTTCAAGTAATAGGGCCTTTGAAGACAATCAAGGCAACGAGACAAGGCAAAGTGTCCCAGAGTGAAAAGGAGGAAGAGAGGTTTTAAAGAGAGAGTGGTACAACTGGGAAGGAAACAAAGGAACTCCAGAAAAGCAGTGACATGCTTCATAAGCTAGAGGTCAAATCTTTCTCCTTATCTCCCTTAAGAAATAAGGAGGAAAGCCCAGTGGTAGTGCACGCCTTTAATCCCAGCACTCAGGAGGCAGAGGCAGGTGCATTTCTGTGAGTTCGAGACTAGCCTGGTCTACAGAGTTAGTTCCAGGTTGGCCAATGCTACACAGAAAAACCCTGTCTTGGCAGCGGGAGGGGAGAGGAAAAAGGAATGAAGAACTGACTTTGAAAAGAAAATAGTTATGACAGTCCTAGGAAGGTTTATGCATCATTACACGTGATCCCAATCGTGTAAGGCTAACAGGCACAGAGGAAAATAAAGTAACAAGAAATGGAGGAATAAAGACTTCTTAGTTTAAGTGCATAGGTGCTACAGCACACACATGGAGGGCAGAGTACAACCTGACATTTTGGTCCTTGCCTGTCCCTCACTGCTCAATGATATGCATAACCAGCTAGCTTATAAGCTCCCAGGGCTTCTCCTGTCTGTCTCCCTTCTTGATCCAATAGGGATGGAATCAGATATGCAGACTACTGCATCTGGTTTACACTGGATCTAGGGATCTGAACTCAGGTCATCATGCTTATACAGCAAGTATTTTATCCAATGAACCCCATCCCCAGCCCTGGCTTTTGCCTCTAATACTCTACATGAAGTACTTCACAAGACACCAAGGTTAGATTTCCTGGAACAGAATCCTAATTATGAGTATGTACTACACTTTTCTGAGTGGGATAGTAAGCATAAGATACTTTCAGGCGCTGCACAGAAGTGTTCCATGCAATGGAAATGTAAACCTCTTACACCCACAGAGAATGCCATGTTCCTTAGCTGTGTCCTTTGCCTATTCTCAGGAGATTGCAACAGGAAGAAGCCGTCGACTGCTAATCTTTACAAACATCCCAATCTAGCGAATGGTATGGAACTTCTGGGGGAATCAAACACTGGCAAGATGCTGCAGTCCTTATCTCCTGGCTATGGGATGGCCACCTGTCTTTTAATTACAAAGCACAGCAGTGAACAATCTGTAGGGCTTAGTGTTCTAGCAGCTAGCGGCTGGTTGCTGCTGTGAACACTCACAGTGCTGTGTAACCTTTTTTTTTTTCCAAATTTAATTATGTATACAGTGTTCTGCCTACACGCATGCCTGTATGCCAGAAGAGGGCACCAGATCTCACAACAGATGGTTGTGAGCCACCATGGGGTTGCTGGGAATTGAACTTATGGACCTCTGGAAGAGCAGGCAGCGTTCTCAACTGCCAAGCCATCTCTCCAGTGCCACTAATCATTCTTTTAAAGATGCTAGAGACATCCAGGTTTTATCTACACAGCCACAGAGAAAGGCCTGCATTTGTAGAGCTGTATCTAGGCTCAATTCATCATGGGCAAAAAGTCAGGGAAGTAGTTAGTGTGCATAATGTAATTTTCCAAACATAATAAACAGAGCTATTTTGGGAGGAACAGTAAATATTCAAAGAAATACTAGATTTTTAAAGACTCTAAAGTTTTCTTGATAAAAAAAAACTCAGATATTAAAACTATTGCAGAGTTCACATATGACTATTCTGAAGAGTAGAAAAGAGCCACACAATTAACCTGAGAGTATTATATACTTGTTTTAGAAAGTATCTTTTAATTTTGCAATTATGACACAAAACAACGATAATACAGTTTTCTCCTATATCTGTGTGGGGGGGAGTGGTTCTATGATTTCCTACAGATATCCAGATCCAATGTTATCTTTTTTTTGTTCCTCATTTGTGATAGGATTTATGTATCACCTAAGCATATCTTCTGGCTCTCCAGGTTCCTTAGAACACTTACTACATTGAAATTGTTATGGCAACTTTTTTTTTTTTTGATAGGCTGTCATCTAGTTCAGGCTGGCCCCAAAACAGTGGCAGTCCTACTACCCTAGCCTTATTAGTGATGGAGTTTCCTGGGAAACAAGGGCAACATGTCTTCAAAACAGGGCTACTATGAAGGAAAGGCCAAGTCATCTCAGATCTTTCCTGGCAGTTCATACAAGTCTACAGCCAGCTTTAGTGATCAGGCACACTCAGCTCTCTACTGTAAGAGCTCTACCTGAGTTAACTTTATAGCGAGTAGGTTCCAGTTTTTAGCCAGTGTTCTAAACCCTACAAGCAGGCCAAAATGAAATCTAATAATTTTGTGGCTTCTGACCGGGCAGCAACTGTGAAAGGCATTCAATCACCTCCTCAGACTCGGAGGAAGGCCAGTCTTGCCCTCTTTCCCAAGAGCTGAGACAGACGTGCACTGTTCTGTCCACACCCCCAAAAGGGAAAGGGTGAGGAAGTCTGAGTTGTGCGAAGACACCATGAAGGTCAGCAGGATGGCAGAGCAGTCTGAGTTCCCAGGAAGAAATGTATTGTGTAAACGGAGATTGTGCTTTCGTTTTCCAGCCACCCAAACTCGAATACAAAAACTACATTAGTTACAACACTATTTGACCAACAGTTCAGTTCAAGTGTATTCCTAGCTAGCTCTTACATCTTAAATTAACACATTTCTATTATTTTATATTTTATCACAAGGTTTGTGGTTTGTTACCTCACATCTTGCTTCTTGGGTGGCTACATGGCGTCTGGTGACAGACTCTCTGCCTTTCCTCTTCCCAGAATTCTCTTAGTCTGGTTGCTCCGCCTATACTTCCTGCCTGCATACTGGCCAATCAGTGTTTTATTAAACCAATGAGTGACAAATCTTTACAGTGTACAAAAGCATTATCCCATAGCAGTATTGTCTACAATGAACAAATCCAATGGCAGAAAGACTCAGCTGTCTGTCATGTGGTACTCACTCTAGCAAGATGGCTATCACCAGGCTAAAACTGGACAAAGACTGCAAAAATACCTTGGAAGGAAGGCCACATACAAAAGAGGAGGAGAGGACACATAGAAAGATAATTTTTGGGGGGAGGCTGGGGGAAGATGGGGGTCTCATTCTATATAGCAGACTGGTCTGGAACTCAGAAATCTATCTGCCTCTGCCCTCCCAAGTAATGGGATTAAAGGTGTATACCACCACACCTGGTCCAAGAGTAATTCTATTTACATTATTAATCAAAAATTAGTTCAATGTAGACTAGTGAGATTGCACAGCAAGCAAAGGCACTTGCTACTAAGTCTATCGATTGGATTTTGATCCTGGGACCCACATGGTGGAAGGAGAGAACCAATTCCTGAAGGTTGTTTTCTGACCTCCACACACACAGACATAAAACAAGTCTTTCCTTAAAAAAAAAAAAAAAAAAAGATGGTTAAATGTAAACAAAACTTTTGGTGATTCTGATGTGTATCAAGAACCACTGTATACAACAGAACCATCCTTAAAACAAACAAACAAAAAACCAAAACTGTGTGTACACATGTGCACCCCTGGAGACCAGAAGGTGGCATCAGATCCCTTGGAGCTGAAGTTACAGGCAGTAGTGAACCATCTTGAATTTAGGTTCTCTGCAAGAGCACCAAGCACTCTTAATCACTAAGGCCATCTCTCTAGGCCCAGAAGCATGTCTTGATATGATGAATCTTATATCCAAACCTTGTAGTGTAGTACTCTAATTCCTCAAGAATGCTACATCCCTGGGAAAAGTCAATCTACATTCTGCACTCAAGCATAGTTGTTTAACTAGCAGCCTTTACTCTACTTACCAAACAAGCTTTCACAGGAGAGTTTTTTGGAAAGGTCCTAGCAGCACTTACCCTTTATTATTTAGTGGTGATGTAGGAGACAGGGAAGGACAGGTCCTCTTGGCAGAGGGTTCTTCCTCTTCTTCATCTGATGAACTGTCTATGGTTAGGTCAATCACCTCGACTTTCTTGTTTTTATTTGAGGACTGGTTGTGGGAAGTCACCTGATGCTCCAATGTGGAGCTCAAGCATCCTGTGTGGGAATGATTAAAGCACAAGACCTGTGTCAGTTCTCCTCTTTTCTCAGTGTCCCTGTAGATGAGCATATCAGTTTAGAGTAGCAACACTATTGTAGCCAGAGATGAGAAGTAACAGTGGCTCCGTCCTACTCAGTTTAAAACTGCCACTTCTTATTGGTTGTTAATAAATTATTTTGAATTAGAATAATCAAAATGTACCTTATGGCTGGGTATGGTGGCACACACCTTTAATCCCGGCACTCTAGAGGCAGAGGGTTTCTCTGAGTTCAGGGCCAGTCTGGTCTACATAGTGAGTTCCAGGACAGTCAAAGCTACATACATGAAGAGACCTTAAAAAAAATTATCTTTCATGTCCACTTTAGAATAAAAGTGTTTTAGAGCAGGATCGTGTTACATATGTTTATCTATACAGCATCCCAAATACCTAGGAAATACTAATATTAAAAAAAAAGTTCACTCTCCTAGCAAAACATTGAAAGTCAAATCTATCCATATATTTAAAGAAAAAAAATAGCTGGATGTGGTGGTGCACACCTTGGGTCAGTCTCAGCACTCAGGAGACAAGTGGATCTCTATTGAGTTCCAGGCCCTACAGGGCTACACAGTGAGATCCTGTCTAAAACAACAACAAACAAAAGGAAGAAAAAGAAAAAAAAGAGAGAAGGAAAAAAGCAACATTCACTACTCTGCACCAAAACTACAAAAACCTTTAAAAGGGTAGCACTTCAAAACTACGATTTTAAAAGTGACTATAGCACCATAAAAATCTTAAGGCTGGCAAAAAAAAGTTGGTTTAAAAGGAATCTATTCGTAGACATTTAATTGATAACCTAACAATTACTGAGCTATTCATACTGCTCGGAATTTTCAAAAGTCTACATCTGTGAAAGCCATGGTGCATCACAGCAGCGACCACCAGATCTGTGGACAGCTACTCACCGTCAACTCCGTTGTAGGAGGCAGTAACTTCCTGCACTTCCTTTTTCGATCTCATGGGAGCCCACGAGCCGTCCTCCTTAAACTGTATTTCATCACAGTCTGTACAGTATTTTAGGATTTCCATAAACAACCTAAACAGATAATCTGTCTTTAGTACAGCAGTTTAAATAAAGACAAATGAAAAGCATGACTCTTAAAATACTTAAGATTTTCTGTTTTCTACAAGTAGTAATGGGGGAAAGAAAATAGAGCAGATAAATTACATTTGTTCTTAAAACCTAATGCTAAATAGGGAAAATAGCTACTCAGATTGTGTAACATTCATATAAAAATGTCAGGTAACTTTGAAAAAAGTCTGACAACTTGAAAAGTTATTTAGTGTGCATTAGATGGGTAGGTAGGTGCCCAGTGCATGTGTGGAAGTCTGAAGACAACTTGTAGGAGTTGGTTCTCTACTTCCACCAGGTGGGTTCTAGGGATCAAACACAGATTGTCAGTCTCGGCAAAAAGCCAGCACCTTTACTCACTGAGCCACCTCAGTGACCCCAAGATTTTTAAATATACAAATACATCTCAGTTCACAAAAACTGAGATGGTTAAGAAAAGATATCTCAAAACAAGATTCTCTGTGGGAGTAAAAGCATACACTAGTTATTTCTGAGTGGCGATTTTATATGTATTCAGTTTTCTTCTTAATACTATATACTTATAACTTGCTGATAAAGTGTTACTTAATAAACTGAAGCTACACATATAAAACATATACAACCAGCTGGGTGGTGGTGGTGGTGCATGTTTTTAACCCCAGCATTTGGGAGGCAGAGGCAGGCAATTCTCTGTGAGTTTGAGGCCAGCCTGGTTTATAGAGTGAGTTCCAGGACAGACATGGGCACAAAGAAATACTTGCCTCAAATAAATAAATAATGCAACCAACAGTTAAATCCAAATAAAGTAATATATTGACACTAAAAGAATAGGGAATGTATGAAATTCATTGTGGCCAATTATATTATCCAGTTATAATGTTAAATGAAACCAAAGACTAAAAGTTATTAATAGCATATAATCAGAATTTATATAAAAATAAAACCAGAAGTTATATCAAAAATGTCTTTTATTTTCTGTTCTTTCCATTTTTCAGAGAGAGAGAGAGAGATAGATATTTTACTCTAAGAAAGGAGAGAGCTAAGATATATACTATACAGAGCTGGTAAAATATTACTATTAATTTAAGTTTATAAGTTAGTTATCATTTTATTTCTCAAAAATCCAACAGGAAACAACACTACTTACTCATATCCTCCCAAGACTGACATCTTTAAAGCTCTGGGTTGTAAGTCTATTGATAAATACATTCAATTGCTTGTATTATTCCCTTCAGGCTCTTATGCCTTCTATATACTATAAATAAACTGTCTTGTTTGAGTGTTTTACTGAAGAACACTGGAAATAATGGGAAGGCATTTTCCTTTTTCACAGTTCATTTCCTTGTTTCTTGTTCAGTGAGAAAAAGGCAAACAGAAACCTAAGGGAAGAGACAGACTCATGGCCAGATACCAATAGGTCAAACCCACAGAAAATGAATTTTAAGAACTGCTGATCACTGTAATGCAACGGTGAAGACAGAGAAAAGAAATACAAGATAAGGATAGAAACACAAGGAGCAGAACAAAGGGGGCCGCTATTAGCTGGCTGCCCTTTGCCAGGAGCTCTGACATTGGAGAACAAGTTTTGATGGACAGGACAGAAGCCAGATCTAGTCTCTAGAAAAGTTGGCTAAAAAGTCCACTTTTAAAAGAGACCTTATTATTTATAAATTGTTTAAATTGTATGTGTTGGCTATGTGCATATAGAGTATGGAAAAGGGCATCAGATTCCCTGTTCTGGGAACTGAACCTGGGTAACCTATAAAACCAATATAGGCTCTTCACTGCTGAGCCATTTCTTTAGTTCCAAAAGCTCTTGTCTGTCTGTCTGTCTGTCTATCTATCTATGAATGATGGATTTGAGTTAACCAGAACCTCATAATTTTATCATGCTTTCTCTAAAACACTCCACAGGTCTTAGATATACTCAAAAGTATATGCATACCCTGTTTAGAACTACTGGTGCTTAAAATGGTAAACAACAGAAGGCACTGATGGAAAAAGAAAATGCATGTGTTTTCAAAACAAGCTAAACATACACACATAAATAAAATTCAATGTTAAAAAATTTTAAAAGGGGGGACAACACTGAGGTGGCTCACTGGAAGGTTCCTGTCACCAAGCCTAACAACCCAAGTTTGATCCCCAAAACACACATGGTAGAAGGCAAGAACCAACTCTCTAAGGTTGTTCTCTAACTTCCATAATGCACACAATGCTCCCAATAAATGTTTAAAAACAATCCTGAAAGATGAAAAGTATTTACAATATTTAATTATTGATTTCTTTAAATAATAAAAAAATCCTATTTTGAAAATTTTACCACTAGGTTTTATCTCAAACCTGAAGGTAACAAACTCAAATACCAGAGGCTCATTTTAACACACAAAGAGGAATGCAAACATACATACCCATCAATAATAAGGTGTTCATATGGAGCCTTCTTATCACAGACAGGACAAACCCACGTTGGTTTTTTTTCATTCATTTGAATATAAAGAGTTGCATCAAAACACTGAAGGTGGGAACAAGTAAGTGCCCGACATGGAATTGTCAGCCGCATTTTCCCAAGCTTTAAGAGAGGGGAAAGATCAAATTTAGTATCTGTTATTCAAACTTAGGTTTTAATAATAATTTCCTGAAATACAATGTGCATATATCCTAATTTAAAGCATGTTGTGTGCACAATTTCTGCACCTAAGGCTCAGTGAACATCATGAAAGAGGGGGCAGAAAAACCGTCAGAGTCAGAAAAGCATGAAATCTGCTGACACTGTCTCCTAGAAAATGACAGGGAAGCTTCTCATCCACAATTCTGCACAACATGGCTGCCTAAAAAGGACCTGCACCAATAGACACGCTAACATAGTACAGGGAAATCTCACACAGTCTCACTCCTAGATAAAGAACTATATGTAGGTAATTGAGTGATGCTGAGAGTAGGAGAAACAGTCTTCTCCAGGGATGAACCTCCTAATTGGTTATCAGATACCAAAAGGCCAGCTCTGGAATTATGTACATACAAGTCACAATCCATCATATGAACTGAGCAGGTTGTATTTATATATATTTAGGAATATATTGCACAAATACAAGTCTATGCAATAATAACACGTAAAAGAAAAAGAAGCCAATATTTTTGAAAGGGGGCAAGGAAGGGAGTACATGGGGGATTAGAAGAAAAGGGAAGTGGGAAAAAGTTGGGTTTTTTTGTTTGTTTGTTTTTGGTTTTTCGAGACAGGGTTTCTCTGTGTAGCTTTGGAACCTGTCCTGGAACTCACTCTGTAGACCAGGCTGGCCTCGAACTCAGAGATCCACCTGCCTCTGCCTCCTGAGTGCTGGGATTAAAGGCGTGCGTGCACCACCACCGCCTGGCTGAAAATGTTATAATTTCAATAAATTTAAAATTTTAATATAAAAACATGCTATATCTGTATTGTTTCTGTTTCAACACACTGGAAAAACATAAGACACATTTTTTTGAGAAACCTGCCTGCAGGTTAAACACTACAGTTTATCTCTGAACATCAAAACAGTGATTATTTAGTCAACTACAAGGGCCATTTACTACCATCTATAGGCTGTAAGCGAGTTCCTTGTTGGAAAAGTTTAAACCCTTTTGAAAGTGCTCTCATATTTCCTGTGTGTACGTGTGTCTGTGTGACTGGAAATTGAACCCTGGGCCTTGTGCATGCTAGACAAGCACTCTACCACTGAGTTATATTCCCAGCCTTTTCTTACTCTCACATTCTAAATCAGTCTTTTATCTGAAAAAAAGAAGCATCTAATTAAACATTTAGAAAAAGGAGAGTCTTATTAACTATGGCCAGTCATGGAGATCAGTAAGGACTCTATCTAGCTTCATCTCTGAATGACTGTCTAGTTCACAGGATGAAGCCAAAAATCACCCATTTCCTCTACAGTGTGAGGCATAATGGCTGGGGACAGCTCGGAATAGAAAGCAGATGTTGTATACTCTGTATTTCTCTCCTCACTAGGTATCATCACACAGCCAACAGCCCTGGGACTCAAGCGTCGCTAGATAATTCAGGGATATTTTTCTTGCTTCATAATTGTTGAGTTGACACAGGGTGACTCTATTCCACAAATGGACGTCTTCTTTGTCCTAAGCTGCTTGTTTGGGCCCACGGTAGAAACTTTGCCTGTGCACCTGCACAAGGAGTGCTGTATCATGACCACTATAGGGTCCTCAAAAGTCTGTAATGGCCACGGAGCTTGTAATCTTCTCACTTTCTATAATGGTATTATTATATTAAGTTCATAGAAAAAGATTTTCTGTATGTATGTGAGTTAAAAGAGAAAAAGGTTCTTTCTTGGCTTGCAAAAATTTCAGGGAAACGTGTAATTTCCTGGTTTACCAAGGAAACCAACTGTCACAGGGCCCTAAATTATTGTTCTGGTACCAATGATATACTGTACTTCTAGGGCAGACACAACCTCTCTGGGCCTCCTTTTCTATCTGGAAAGTAGCATCACTTCCTCCTTACTTCTACCGGATGCAGTAATGAAAAATTTAACAAGGACAATGGACACGTGATCAACTTAAAACAGGAGAATGTCCATTTATCATATCCAAAGACAGGAGAGGAGAGACTCAGAGTAAAATGAGGGTGCTCTTCTCCTGTGTCCCAGCTCTACCCTTGAGTAAGATTATACTATTTGTTTGTATACCTCCTGCTGGAAACAGATCAGACATTCATGTCCTTGTCCCCAGCTGTGGAAAAACACCTGCTATACTGTAGAATGATAGTCTTGTATACTGATAAACTGTCAGCTGTGCATACTAGTAGTCCAAAGAGAAATTCTTTATGCCTGAAAGATGTGACTGACAGCTGGGACTATAGGAAGAAAGGTATGTGAAAGGAAAGCCTTTGAGAACTACCTCTTTCAAGAGTAAATTCTATGGCCTATCTCCTGGATTTTGAAACCATCTTTCTTCCTGTTTTACTGTCTCCATGAAGCATCAGGAGGAGCCTATCAGCTCTGCAGCTGAGAGTCTGGGCTGCTGGTACCAAGTTCCCATAGGACTTTCAACCTATGGTTTCTTCACTTCATATTAAGCAACCAATAGGAATTTGCATTTCACAGTTAAGGTCTAATTTAAGATATAAAAATTGAATTTGGAACTGAGATAAAGACAGTAGAACATTTGCCTAACATGTAAGGAAGTCCTGAGTTCCTGTACTGTGTATAACTCACAGATGTGCACCTGGAATCCCAACACTTGCAAGGTAGAAGCTGTTCACAATCATCGTTGGACAGAATAGTGAGAGTGAGGCCAGTATGGACAATATAGTCCTTGGTTTCAAAAAACAAATGCCCCTCCCACTAAAAGCGTATTAAAATAAAAAGCTAACAATTTAATCTGGCACCATCAACTAGATCCTAACTTGGAAAATCTTGCTGGACTTAGCTAATGGCAAACAGGCAATGGATTTTCTGTTGCCAGAACAAATTTATTCTTTTTTTTTTCATGTGCTTATGGAAATCAAATTGTAAGAAGCAAATACAAGTTCAGTAAAAGGTGTCATGAAGCTCTTTAGTTAGCCCTTTGTGCACACAGGCAAGAAAACCATCCCAAGCCTTTGTGGTGACCTTCACCAACAAGGTGACCTACAGTCTGAAAGCAAACTGATAGGTAAACAGTACAGGACTAAGTCATAGATGGCATAAGAAAGCCGATGTTAATGTTCAAATACACGGCCTTTTATTAACTATACTACAAATGGTACCTCAAAAGAATTATAAAATAATTCTTATGTGAAAAGTCCTCATATCTCTGAATTTTAAAATCTATCACTAAAGATTTAAGTGTCTGTCAGACAGACATGCATTATCTCTAACCTGAGTGCTGAGCAATTTAGTCTTTTATTTATAAAGTTCTCTTCTGTCATGGGACAAATGGATGTTTGCAACATCCACAGACAAACATAAACAAGCCCCGCATGTTTTCTAGTGAGGCTGACTTTACTCAATGGTGCTGCAGAGAAAAAAATAAGTCTAAGTAAGTCTAAGCCAGCATACACCAGCAATGTCATGACAGAGTGTACTTTTTCCTTATAAAAACGAAACATGACTGATTTAAGAAAAAAACAACACTCCTAAGTTTTCTATACTAATAAACACTTATAAAATAAATTTCTAGTTTATTTTCTCTCTATAAACTCTAAATGTGCAGTTGAGTTTGCAGGTCTGTTGCACAGCTCACATCTGACTTCTCAACACTTCCATCTCTGTTCTTAACAAATTAGAACCAACAATCCTCAAAGAACAAAGGCATTTTAATTATTTTTGTTGCCCTTAGCTAAATGGCACACAAATAACAGAAATTCATTTATTCTGAGCTCTGCATATTAAAAAAGGGAAATAGAAATGCACAGTAAGATGGCATATTTACATATTTCAAAGAACAAATCTCTTTTTATGATTCCATAAATTTGATATATAGATGAGTTATCACAACTGTATTTTATTTTTGAGAAAAAACATACCTAAAATATATGGTCTTGATGTTCCGGAATAACTGTAGGGAGTTATCCCTTTAGCCAGATAGAAACTCATGACATATTGTAATTATATATAATATAAAGTAGGTTTTCTATAATCTGAATTCTGAAAGCAGATGCTAGTTTACAAGGAATTGCTAAAACTGTTGGAACTAATGAGAAAGGAGCACAGGGGGACTTGAAACAAAAATTATAAGCTGGCTCACTAAATCAAGAAGTGTAAGAAGCAAAATGTGATCAACATTTCCTAGTAACATGGAAAAGCACCTGAAGCATAAATGCAAAATCATTCCATGAATAAAACTGTCACCATATACCCTGGGATGCATCTTTACATGAACATATTTTGTGTGACTGCTCAACATTTTATAAATATTACATATTAGTGCAGCTGTAAACACTTTCAAGATGGGAATGCAAGAAACAAGACTCCTCTAGTGATTTAAGTGGGAAATGAAGCTTCTGTGTTTTTCTAAATTTATCAAATCTTCTCACCTGGGATTTTATAATGAAACAAAAGAGCAAGAAACCATGAAAAGGGAAATAGGTTAAATCGGGACTTGGAGGAAAAGAATGAGATATGACATTTTAAATTATTGGTTTTGTTGTTGTTTGTTTTTCGAGACAGGGTTTCTCTGTGTAGCCCTGGCTGTCCTGGAACTAGCTTTTGTAGGCCAGACTGGCCTCAAACTCAGAGATCCTCCTGCCTCTGCCTCCCGAGTACTGGGATTAAAGGCGTGAGCCACCACCACTGCCCTGCAAATTATTGTTTAAGTTGTTTTCTCTCTCTCACCTGCTACTTTCCTGATCTTGAGCCAATTTTACGCTTCTTTAAAAAACTGATTGTTTATTTTCCAACTATTTCCCCATGTATTTATCAATTTATAAACAACAACAACAACAAACCTAACTTCCTTCACAGGCTATATTTAGGGTGTTATAACATGGTTATTAAAGAACTTTTAGTAATAATAACCTGGCTGGACAGTAGTAGCATACTCAGGAGGCAGAGGCAGGAGGACCTCTGAGTTTGAGGCCAGCCTGGTCTACAGCATGAGTTCCAGGACAGTCAAGGCTACATAGAAAAACCCTGTCTTGAAAAATAAAACCCGACCTGACAATACTACTTTTCTGAGGAAAACAGGCTATAAAGAGGACTCAGAAGGACGCCCGCCACAGAGCAGATGACAGGGCTTAGCAGCTCTTGCACTGTGTTTCCTCTATGGCCATTAAGGTGTGTAATGAGTAGGGATCCCAGCTTTAGGAAATATGCAAAGGATAGAACTGAAAATTATTTATATACCAAAGACTTTATATTCAAGTCAAGGTTTAGTAAATAATACAAGGCTTAGACATAGGATAAGTACCATATAATTTTTGAAAAACTTTTTGCTTCTTCAAGAACACAAGAACTACCATCATCTTAGATTAGTGGGATCCCAATGTTGAAAACTTTCAGTATATTGCCTGAACAATCCGGCAAATCAGAAAACACATGTGTCCTTTCATTCTTCATACATTTAAATAGTTAATTTGATTAATTATAGAACAAGAGATAATAAAAATGTCAATAATTTATTATTCATTTTCACCTTTTATACGAAGGCAATATTCAACTGCCATCCCTATGCTGGTAGGCCCAACAACAAATTAGGTATGAAATGAACTTCAACAACACAATTTTTTTGCTTATAGGTTTAATACTTTGGTCAAATCTTATGATTTGATAATTGTTTCATTCAAATGACTGTTTCTTATAATTCCCCTTTCTGGCTTATAAGTGAGTATTCTTAATTCTATAGGCATAAAGGAATTCAGTCAGGTACAACAGGATTTTCTCCTTTTCTCCTCTTCCCTATTTTAAAAATTGAGACAAGGTTTAGCTCAGCTGGCTTCGAACTCACAGTAATCAATCTGACTCAGCACCCCAATCCACCCCAAGTTCTGGGATTACAGGTATCACCAGGCCAGGTGCTCTTGTGTGTGTATACAGTCCACAGAACAGCTGATCCACACCACAAGAAAAGCACACTCTAGAATTATTCAGCTCACAGTCTTATGCCTCAGTGTCTTTCCATTTTGATAAACTCTGACAAGTTTATAGTGGGCAGATTCTAGAAGTAAGCAGAATTCTCATGCTCAGTACAAAGAATAAGAGTATATACCATTTTCAAAGGCAAGCATAAGCAAACACTTACTGGACACAGAAGCGAAACTCGTAGGCTGGTGGTAGCTATTTCACTGTCTGGATCTGCAGTTAATTTCTCTTTAACTGAAATGCATTGAAGAGAAAATAAACAGAACAAGTTTATTAAAGACATTATCAATATAACATATTAAAAAAGGAGCTTACAATCTGAGACCTAAATAACTCAAAAATAATCTACTCCATCATGTTCTCATTAACTGGCTGGACAGCTAAGAGCAGTCACACACTTACGCCCTTCAGAGGAAGTAAAGGAAGAAGAGCCTCACTCTGTAACCCAGCTGAAGCTCCTGCAGAGTGCTGGGACTGCATCACAGCCCACAGAAATGCTCAACAGCAGCTTATGTGACCAGGGATGGCTAGCCCCTTTTAGTTATTATTCAAAGACACCAATGATTTTCTTTAAAATTTGATTAATTTGTATTCTTTTAAAGGAAAGTAATAAAGAGCAATGATAAAAATAAATTATGTAAAGAAAGGGTCCGACTATTTTCTTTATCACATAACTGAATCCTGCTGCTTACCCATAAACCCACTGTGCTGTATTTAGTAAGTCAATCTGCCTCTTTCAGTTTAATATTACTTACAGTAAATCTGGAAGCCACACCAGATAATTTCTTGAAGTCTTTTCAGTTAAACATCATATAATTTTCAAAAAGGAGGCACCAATAATTTTACTTTTCGTGGCTATTCTTTTATTATCCTCCAGTTTACTATAAAGGATTCTTTATAATTCACATGCATGGTAGTTTTAATAAGAATGGATGCCACAGGTTCATACAGTTGAATGCTTAGTCACCAGGAAGTGACACTATTTAAGGATTAGGAGGTGTGGCCTTGTGGGGGAAGTGTGTCACTGTTTTGAGGTTTCAAAAGCCCAAGCCAGGCCCAGTCTCTGTCTGCTGGTGGATCAGGATGTAGTTCTCAGCACTGCTGCAGCAAGTGCCTGCCTGTGTCCTGTCCCCAGTCCCTGTGGGTCTGTATCCCTCCCCCTCCCCCGCCTGTGCTCCTGCCATATTGACAATGGATATGCCTTTGAAACTGTAAGCAGCCCCCATTAAATGCTTCCTTTTATAAGAGTTGCCTTGGTCATGGTGTCCCGTCACAGAAATACAACACTGACTCAGACACCATGTGCAAACCTGTGGCAGCAGTTAACCTCTGCAGACAGCACCAACAACAGAAAACATAGTCAGGAAATGATCAGGGAAAATATTCCAAAAATCCTAGAAATAGGGGCCTGAGGTGGAGTGGTTGTGAGCACAACCACCTACAGTTTCAGAGCTGTTGTACAATGATTATGACAACACTGATAACTGAAGAAAACCCAGTGAGAGAAGGGCAAGCAGATATGCAAATGTCTGGGCGTTGACCGCCATTAACAGAAACTAAGAAGCCAGCCTTTATGAAGTTGTGAGCGTGCGTGCACACACACAGTTTGGAATTTTTAGAAGGCCCAAGTTTTGGACAGTCTACTAAACTGATCTCTTACATTAGGGAATCTCAAACAGAAATACATCTGAATTTCACCTGGACCATTCTAATTTACAACTGATCACTACAGTAGACTGGGGAAGAGGGACATGAATGGGTGGTTTAAAAAGCTCTACACAGATTCTGATACCAGACTAAGAAGTTATTTTGTAGACTAGAAATCTGAAGTTTTCAAAGTCTGACCTTCACATTCCAAAGTCACAAAACCTTTGGATTTTAGTTTGGAAAGCAGAGTCATCAAGACACTATACTAATACCAAATATAAATTAGGAATTCATGTGTTTGTCACTATTCACCCAACCTTAGCTAATCTTTCTTAATATAATTTGAAAGAATACTAATTTAATTAGTAGGGCAAAGTGACTTTGTAATCCCAGGAGGATTGCTATGAGTTCCAGGCCAGCCTGGTCTATAGTATGAGACCCTGTTACAAAACAAAACAAAATCCCAATTAATAGTAAGAACCCCCTCAACTCTCCACTCCTCAGTGACAACAGAAAATAAACATGAAAATAGAATCCAAATGTGATTCTTAGGGTGTCTGAGAAGAGACAGGCATGTGAGCCCATGAACTAGGTAAGGGAGGAGCTGCCCTCATTGTGATGGGACTATCCAACTAACTGTAAAGGGGAGCTGGGAAGTGAACAGGACAGAACAAAAAAAACAAAAACAAAAACAAAACAAAACAAAAAAACCCCACTGGAATTTAGCCTTTGGATTTCAGTATTCACACCCGCATACCAGAGTTCTGCAGCCATTGGCCCCAGCTGGGAGTTACATTATTGGCCTATCTGAGTCTTTGGACTTGAGCTCAACTATGCTTCCCTGCTTCTCCAGTTTGCAGCTGGCACACTGTGGGACTTCTCAGCCTCCATAGACATGTAAGCCAATTCCTCTATTATTATGTCTTCCAATCTTTCTATTTTTATCCCCCTGGTTCTCACTCACTCTAGAGGACCCTGAGTCAGACACTGTCTACTTTGCATGCCTTTACCATCCAGTCCAGCAGCACCCTCCTACACTGCAATGTTAACAGTGACTGTCTGAGCTTTGTGTAAACTTACACTTAAATGCAGCAACAGCATAATATCAGCCTTCAAATCAAAATTCAGTGGTCAGTACTTAGGCAACAAACAGAGGAGGAAGAAGACACTGGGCAAGTAAGTCAGAATTCTGACTTGACAAGTTACTTCAGTAACTTTTTCCATAAATGAGAATAATATCACAGCACTGGATGAAATGAATTTGACTCAATGAAAAATGTCATAAAATACCTAACATTATAATTAATAGATGCTAGTCGTTGGTACTTAAAATGATTTGCACGTTCCCTTTCTCTTGGGGATAGATGTTCTGAAATCACATTTGCAGATTTCTATTATAACAAGTAAACAGACAAAAATCTTTTGTAACAGACCAAATCATAGTCTTAATATACCTCTTTTTAAAAGTGAGGTAATGTAGGTTCTGCTGCTCAGGCTGAGGGTTCAAATCTATTCCGCAATATACTGGTCATCTTTGATGCCATCTGGCAGCTCCTGAGAGAGAATGGCTAGCTGATCTCTGTACTGCAATATCAGAAGGAGCTGTGTGAACAAGTGTGTGCAGCACCAGCATGTGTTACACAGAAATCTCACTGATTGAGTTACCATGGCAGATGCTGACACAAACAGTCTTACAAAGGCAGTGGAATAAACTTCCAGGAAGCTGCTATTAGGAGGAGTGACAAAATGGAACAAATCTCCTGAGAAACAGACAACATTGTAACCAACTGAGCTATTTTGAATATGGGTAAAAAGTCTGTGACTCTTTTTAAGCTGTGAAGAAAACTACTAGCTTTACCATATTCTTAATGGAAATCTGTTAGTGATAAAGCATATCCCACAATTAGGGACTGAACCCAGGGCCTTGTGCCTGCTGAGCAAGCAAGTTCTCTCCCACAGAGCTATATGCCCAGTCCTGCCCTGGTAAAGATCCTACTAGGGTTTTGACTGGACTGAATCTATTGATGAATCTGGGGAACTGGCATGAAGTTGTGCTGAATCTTCTGCTCTCCTAACATCTGATGACATAGTTTGTCCAACTCTAGTCTTCTGTTCTCCTAACATCTGATGACATACTTTATCCATCTAACTCTAGTCTTCTGCTCTACTAACATCTGATGACATAGTTTGTCCAACTAACTCTAGTCTTCTGCTCTCCTAACATCTGATGACATACTTTATCCATCTAACTCTAGTCTTCTGCTCTACTAACATCTGATGACATAGTCTGTCCAACTAACTCTAGTCTTTTGCTCTACTAACATCTGACATCATAGTCTGTCCATTAACTCCAGTCTTCTGCTGGGTTTCTCAAAGTTTTCAGTATCTACACCTTGCACATCTTTTATGCCACATGTCTCTAAGTACGCATAACTGTCTGAACTCCAAAATTTTCCAGTTACACATTAGTAATAAATACAGTTCAGTTACATGTATTGATCAGGAATTCACCGACTCATGTTATTTGTTCTAGCAGCTTCTTTAGAGATTCTTTGGGTCTTTTCCTATGTAAATAATCTGCAAATAAAGGTAATAATTATTTCTGCATCCCTAATCTTTATTTTATCTTTCTTTTCCTTGTTGAGCTGTGTAGGACCTCAGGGCAATGGTAGGCACCAACACTCTAACTTTATTCATAGTCTTACAAGATTCAAGTGTTTACCACTAACTAGGATACTTTTTTTTGTAAATGTCTGTATTACTGATGCAGTTCCTTTCTAGTTTCATTAATATTCTGCTGAGAGTTTTTATAAGGAATAGATGTTAAATTTAGCTGTCTCTTTTGCATCATCTATGGAAGTAGTAATTAAATAATTTTTCTTTTTCAGTTTTTTGCAAAAAGTGAATTATAGATTAACTTTCCAATACTCAATCAACTTCCTGGAATACCATATTTCATAGGGGACTTAAAATAATCAAAATACCTCTGAAAAAGAAAAAGGGGGAAACTGTTTTCAAGGCTTGCTAAGAGGTCTCAGTAATTCCTGAAATCGATTCACATACCTATGGTCAACCAGCTTGTGACAAAAAGCCAAAGAAATTAAATGACGAAAAAAATACTCCTTTAAAGCAACATTGCTGAAACAGGTAGACACCTAAGAAGCAGGAAAAGCAAACCTTTGTACCCTGTTAAGGACTGTGATCTGTGGGAAGTTCTTTAGATATGGTTTTCTTGTTGTTACTATGATCTGCAGTGTGAGAGTACTTTATGACTAAAGTTATAACTAGTCACGTATAAAACTCATCTTGCTATTGGATCCATCTTTTATATTTGTTTTTTGCTTGTTTGTTTGTTTTTGAGATAGAGTTTCACTGTGTAGCCGTGAAAATCCTGGAACTCACTCTGTAAACCAGGCTGTCCTTGAACCCAATGGATTTGCCTGCCTCTGCCTCCAAAGTGCTAAGAGGAAAGGTTTACATCACCGTTGCCCAGCTGAACTCCCATTCTTATGCGTTACTATTAGCTTCAGCAACATGAGGCTGTATTAAATAAATTGAAATATAATTTAATTTAAAATTCAGCGTCTTAGTTGTACTAGTCACATTGTAAGTGTTCAGTGGCCATGTTGCTGGTGCCTACCACATGACTGTTTCAATCATGTACAACTATTTCAGACTGCCCTACTAGATGGTGCTATTCTGGGATATAAATGCTTGATTTCTCTCCTTCATTTAATATCAGAATGTTTTAATTCAGTCTTTTAGAATTTTGGGGTGAAAACAACCAAACACATTAGGCTCAACAGAGGAAACAAAACACTTAGAAGCCTGATTTCTCTCTACATTTCTTCAGTTCATACCAATCACTGAGTATAGAAGCACATGCATGTGGAAAGCTGTGAGGAAGATCACAAATTTGACGTCACAAACAGTAACAATAACTCAACAAAATGTGAGAGTTTACTGTGTATTAAGGTACTGTGTGAGGCAGTGAGAACTCTAAGAAGAATGAGATGAAGCCAGCAGAAAAGATGCTCAGTGTGGTCCCTTCCAGATGGTGGGCACCAAGAGACTCTGGAGGTGCTGGGAAACAAAGGACCACTGGAGTGAGGCAGTAGAAGCAACTAGAAGGTTGAAGCATAGAGAACACTCGGAGGAGAGGGGTAATATAATATGTTTTTGCAAAGTAAAATATGAGAAGAGTAAAAGAGAGATATGGGGAAGTACTAAGAAAGTCACATCCGTGTTGTATGTCACACTAATGAAGCTGGAGATTTTATTTCACTGGTGTCAGGGGTTCAGGGGATAATGAGAATGGTAAGATCAGACAAGTTAGTAAGTTAGGCAGCCAGGAAAGAGGCAAGAAAAGCCAAGAAAGGGGTGGAATATATCATTTAGGACGAAGCTTCTAAAGATAAAGACAAGATTCAAGGATTTATATGAGGGCAATGACAGAAGACATTTTGAGAAGGTTTAGGTTGTCAGTTGACAAAATTGGATGAGTTTTAAATTCTTGATTCTGATGAAAGTAGAACAATGTTTAGGTGAAGGTAACCAGCTTATGCAATCTCAAATTGGAGGACCTGAATGGAGATTGATATTCAGGAGTTTGTACTAGTTTAAGCAGTAACAGTGGATGTGAAAAGCAGAACAAGCATGGACTCCCAGGGAACATTTACGATACACCCCCATCTGCACCCCAGGGTCTCACTACATAGCCTTAACTCACAGTCTACCTCTTCCTCCCCATGCTGGGATTAAGGGTCACTATGCCCAGCATTAGGATGCTTCTCTCCAAGAGTCCCCTGAAGGAATGTGGCTGAAATCAAGGGAGGAAAGAATTTCAAAGAGAAAGAGGTTGGTATCAAATGCAACGAAGCATCCAAAGTAGAAATGCAGTGAGAACACCACTGCAGTCACCACTGCCTGAGCACATTCAGGGGGGCTTGGGGCTCAAAGGCTGTGAGTGGCATGGAGGAGGAACACAGAGCAATGCAGACCACCTTTGTTGAGAGCAATAGCATAAACAAGAAGTAGAGGTGTTTTTTTATTGTTGTTGCTGTTTGAGACAAGGTCTCACTGTCTAGCCTTGGCTGGCCTGCAACTCGATTTGTAGATTAGGCTAGTCTTGAACTCACAGAGATTAAAGGTGTGTGCCACCACCGCCCAGCAAGAAGTAGAGTTTTAAGGTATGAAGGAGACCTAATAGGAGAGCCGTTAAAAACAGTGGAGGAGACAACAGGAACTAGAAATGTGAGTGAAGGACCAGTGAGGTATCAGGTCGGGTTAAGGCTGTTCCTGAGCACTGGCACATTCCTTGCACTCACACCTCAGTTCCCACAGTTGAAGAGTGCAGTCAGCTCTTTCACAATCTCATCTTTTAAATCCCATTTTCATTTCTGAAAATAGCATTAATGTGGAATACAGCGCTTAAGAATGCAGGCCAGTGCAATACTCAGTGGGTTAAGGTACTTGCTGTACAAACTAACCTCCTGGAACATATGTAAAGGTGGAAGAAAGGGCTTCAAAGTGTCCTCTGACTTCCACCCCAATACATACACTCTCTCTTTCTCATACACACCCCCCCTCAAGACACACTTGTTTTGCTTTTTTAAGCGAAAGGGTGCTAACTGCTCCAGAGCATCAGACTTGCCCCTCCTTGCTCATCCTTCAGCTGATGATCAGATCTTTCAAATCTGACCATGCATTCCTCTGTTTAAGAATCCTTTTATGGCTTTGTATCACCTACCTTTACAGCACCTATGAATTTACAGAGACCCCCACCCCCACCCCATATGGGCTAGTCTCATCCTTTTCAATATTGTTGTTTCCCTTTTCACTGGGTATATTCCCTTCCTATCCTTGGGCTTACCAATTTCTCTTCTTCCAATTCCCAATACTGTCCTTAGCGTCACAGACAGAGCACTAGAATGCCCTGTGGTGTCTCTTCAGAGTTTCCTGTCTTCCTTTCTCAAGGCACATGTCACAACTATAACTTACTAATGACTTGGTTGGTCTTTCCCACCAGACTGTAAACTTTCGAAAGATACAGAGAAGGTGTGGTCTTGTGTAATGTTGTGCCCTGCTGTTACTAGAACACAGCAGATTCCTCATTTAATTTTAATTATCTAATTTTTGGGAAAAGTTACTTCTTTACTGGTAACATAGAGGTAAATGCCTTTAGTTAACTGCAATATATTCTTTACTGGTAAAATCCAATTAATGTTACATTTGTTCACCTGGTCAACAAGATAAAATAAAACTGCCATAAAATTCATTCAGCCTGAGGAATAAGGATATAAAATAACTAACTTTGGAATTAAGCAGTTTTGCTGCTTAACGGTAGCTGGATGGGGTTCCTAGAAATGCCAACCCAGGCCCCCTGACAACCTTTAGGTGGCACTCTAGCTGCAAGTGCAGAAGAAACAAGAGCCTGTGCAAACAACCCACTTTGTTGTTAAACCTGAAAGCTTCGCCTGCCTTCTTCTCGGTATCTTTGTCTTTCCTACCATGTTTTACTATATCATTCCATAATTCTTTCTGACTAGCTGATATTTATCAATGCAGGGCAAGAATAAAGACTGTCAGCCAGAGATGACTCCAGATAGGCTGTAAAAAGGAAAAATGCCTCTCTTGTACAATTCTTCCAGGTAGATGTCTAATCCTTTCTTCTCTGTCAGGATCCCCACTATTTTCTTGTCTCTGACTCATGGAGCCTCCATTCCCTTAGATGCACAAACAGTGCTTTTGTTTTAACTCTTCTTCTGACTCAGTTCAGATGATCCTCCTGCCTCAGCCCACTGAGTAGCTGGGGCTATAGATGTGTACCACCATGCCCAGCTATTTGCATTTTCAAAGGAGCTTTAGTATAGGAAAAAATGTCCAGTTAACTACTGCAGGTGCTCAGATCAACGGGGTGTTGGGATCTGTCACTCTGCTACAGAAACGGTAGAGAAGTATGCAAGTTGCGCTCTAAGGGAGCTGCGAGAGAGTTGGCCTAAGCATCCTATTTCTTCCCACCAGAATGCTAACGACAAATCCTGAGAATGGGCTGCTATTATGAATTCATTTTAAGAGCTTCAAGTGCAGGATGTGGTAGCCCATGCCTGCAATCCCAGCACTGGAGCAGGAGGATCACAACAAGTTTGAAACCAGCCTAAGCTACAGAGTCCAGGATAGCTATCACACTATTGCATGTGCTGCTTCCTAAGCACCGAGACTCCGCCTCTAAATTCTCCTACAAAGAACCCACATCTTTTAAAAAGAGAATTAAGGAAGAACTTAGACTACCTCTTAAGAAAAGTTAATGATGCTTGAAACTTGAGACAGAAGTCCATTTGCAGACCTTACTTAATTCCAATTTTAACATATCAAAATGAAACATCTGAGGAGGAGCTGTGTGTATGTGTGTGGGGTGGTGGTGATGGTCACTGTATGCATGGATAAAATATTTTTTAGAAATCATGTGTTGCAACCTATTGTAACAGACAAGAAATTTGAAAATGTGCCCAAGGTTCATCCTACTGACTTCTTTGGTTTTGGTAAAGCAAGCAGATAGCCATCATATAATTGTGTACATTTCTCCTGGATCTAAAATATCCTTGAAAACAAAAATAATGTTCTTGAAATTCATGCCAAGATGTCCTTTCCATCTCCAAAAATTTCTTAAACATTGGTTTTAAGAAGTTGTAATAAAATACTGCATTCAGGAAGTAACTTTACAAAGTAAATATTAAGATCTGTAAAACACAGATCATCAAATATAGTTTCACAACAAAGACATTAAAACTACCTTTAGAGCTTAATTTAAAATCTCACAATACTAGGTTCTTGGAGTTTTTAAACCTCTACAACAGGCTCTGTTTTTTTTTTTTAAAAAAAAAAAGAAACACTAAAATTTGAGTTAAGAAAAAAACACTACTCTAACCTTAACAAGATAGTTTAGCTGCATATATGAAGTAAGTTTATCATACGTACTTAAAGCTCTAGAATGATCCGGATTCCTTATTCCCTTTGCTCGTAACCTCTGAAGAAGAACTGTTGAGGACAACTGTTTTACAAGATATACTGCCATGGAATAGGTCTGGAAAAAAAAAAGATGTAGAAAACCAATCACATATTTAAGTAAACAGCACATCTATTTAAGCCCACAGTGACAGGGAAAGAAAACTAACCCTTATCGCAGCGCCTACTGTGTGTCAAGTACTGTCTTAGGTGTTCTGGTAAATCCTGATACGCTGCTGAGGTGGTTAAAAACCTGTTTTATGTGTGTGTGGATGAGAAAACTGAGGTAGTAAAGTAAAGAAACTGCCCTAACTTGTAGCAAGCGTCAAGTTGAGAACTTCAACCTAGGGCTGCTGCACTCATTAGCACTGAGTGCTTGAAGTTAATAGATTTAAGATTTTTATATGAAAGAACATTATTAAGACTGAATATAAACCAAGATGTTGAAGGTATCATAAACTGTATTTAATAGGTAACACATATTCTAAAATAGTAGCTATTAAATATTAGCAATGAGATGGGTTGCAAGTTCACTTATTTAGTGTCTCACTATGCCTGGGGTACCACTAGATCCTAAAGACACTTAGGCCGTGCGCACGTCATGCGGGTGAATCAGTAAAGGCTGCACAGAGAAGCACTGCTTGAAGATGAGTATTGGATACGCAATGCCTACAGGGACTACTTGAGAAGGTGGTACAAAAAACAGGTAGCAAGCCAAGCTGAACGAAGGGTGTGCTGTTGGGAAAGAGGAAGAGAAGAGGGCCAAGACTATGAAGGGAAAAAAGAGAAAGGTTAAAGGATCTTTTTCTGTTTCATGCTGGGATCAAGTAGATCCAGACACTTTAAAGGAAGCGAGAAAACAGAGTTACCATCTTCTTTATAGCAACAGTTTTTAAGGAATTCCTGATATACACTACAGATCTTATTTCAGCTTTGCCTGCAGCCTATAGGAGGAAACAGGTACTGCTCTATCTTGAAAGGCTGATGAAACTGAGGCACAGATTACACAATACGCTTATGATCATGTAGCTATTTAGATGGCTTGGGCAGTAGAAACCAAGAGGAAAGGGCAAGGACTACAGGAGACAGAGAGCAAGGACCATGCAGTTTTACGAATTCTTGCTTCTACACGCCAGAATTCACTAGAACCTCTTAGCCTAGCCCTACAAACATTCTAATCATCCTGCAGTGTTAAGAACTAAAGTAAGGGCCCCATACATGTTAAGAAGGCACTCCACCACTGAGCTATTTTCCCAGACTTAGTTTTATATTTTTAAATATGTATTTGCCTCTTAGCAACAGGAGGGCACATCCTACAGAACCCTCTGCAAGGTTACATTTTCTGTGAAGTCCAGAAACCTATCTGGGATCACATGCTGCATATTTTCTAGAAAAAAATAAAAACTGAGAGAGCGAACAGCAAATTTACTTATAAGTACAATTCAGTATTTTAACGAAAAACAAGTAATTTTACAGTGTGCCTACATTTTAAAGTACACAATTTACTAATCTAATACAGAAATGGTAAGCGTCTTTTAGGAGGAAACCCAAACCCTGTTCGCCATCATTCCTTAATTGCTTAATGCTTCAGGTCAAACAGAAACTGGAGAGATGCTAATCAACAATGAGACTCTGGACTGACAGGTTCAATGTTCAAACTTGGAAATACCCAGGGCTTTCTATTAGTATTTATGATGAGATCAAGGTAAAAAAAAATCCAGTTCAGTGAAAAGGTGTGTGTGCTCTAGTGGAAACATGTAGTCAGAGAAGAAAATAAAAGCTGCAGGAACACGAGAAATGAAATTCCCCTTGTACCAATGTCACAAGGGGATATTACACAGAAAGATCCTCCAAGACAGTGGCAAAGTAGACAGTGTTTCTGCTGGCCCCTCAAGGGCCAACTCTTTATATATATATCCGCTCACATTGTTAATTTGTCTGCACTTCCTCCCCAAAGTCTGTAAAACTGTAAGTTCATAAGATACTTTCTCCATAATCAAAACATCTGGTCCTTCTGTCCCTCTTTATAATAGTGTCCAAATGATTCCTCCATCCACACGAAAAGTTTAATAAATGCTAAATAAAGTAATGCCACGGAGTAGAGCAAGAAGCTACAATATGCTTCTTTCCTTCAGGTTCTGTGTGGAGTTTACTTATTTTCTTTGAAATGACAAACTTCCTCCTTTTCTCTTCTTCCCTGACTGTTCTCTCTTTGTACTAGGGTTTCTCTAGGGCTTCCTGTAAGTTAGACAATCCTTCCACTAGGATAACTCAGTCTTGTTTTTACTTTTTACGCTGAGACAGGCTCTCACTCAGTTACACAGGCTGGCCTGGAACTGACCAGGAAGGTTTTAATTTTGAGATTCTCTTGCCTCAGCCTCCTGAGTAGGTGGAATTACACCCCTGCACCACCAGGCCAAGCAATAGAATATCAGTAACACAGCATGACATTCTGCACAGACTATTCAGAACAGCCTCACAAGGTGAATGAAACTAGTGATTTTAAAATAATGTAATTATCATCTGAGATTTACAAAATAATCTCTTGTTTTACAAAAAAAACAAAAACACACATATAAAAACCTTGTTGTGTTTTGTTCTATTGGGGGTGGGATTGTACACTAAAACCAATGGTAACACATGAATTAGTCAAAAGCAAAAATATAACCCTGATAGATTTCAAAATTATGTTATAAAATTCAAAATTCATTTCTGCTTGCTTTTGTTAAATAGGCAAGGCCTCGTGTATCCCAGGATGGTCTTATACTTGTTATGGAGACAAAGATGATGTATTTCTGATCCTGCTGCTTCTACCTTCTGGCTACTAGAGAATAGGTATATGCCACCACCTCCAGTTTATGGAGTGCTTGGGATAAAAGCATGGGCTTTGTGCATGGTAGGCAAGTATTTTACCAACTGAATTACATTCCCAACACCCAAAATCCATTTCTAATAACAAAATTCAGCAGAAGAGGAATATTATAAATATATCATTAATGTAACTAAGTTCTAAACTAATAGTGGGTCTGGGCTTGATGGCACATGTTTTTAATCCCAGCACTCAGGAAGCAGAGGCAGGTGGATCTCTGTGAGTTCCAGGCCAGCCTGATCTACATGGGTTCTAGGCCAGCTAGTGAGATTCTGCCTAAAAACAAAACAACCAAGCAAGCAAACCAAACCCCTTCATGGTGGGACTCAGAAGCTATGAGCACTTGAGGACCAGAGGTTAGGGTTTTCTTACTAGTTTGTGACTAGTGATGAAGACAGGAAAACTGCTGCGGTCTGCTGGTTTCTGTTGGTCTGGCTACCTTGCCTCAGAGGTGCATCGAAGAGTGATAGAAGAGGACACTGATGCCATCTCTGGCTTTTGTTTATGTGCACACACACACATATACACACATTCTAATACTAAATATTATAACAGCAGTAATATTCTCCTTAACAAAGGAACAATAAAGATGTTGAGTAGCACCTATGATATGTTTAAAAAGTTCTAGCTAGTAGAAGAAATAAGGCATATGTTATGTATTTGTGTAAATGACAATATCAAGTTATATACCACCTTCCTGGAAATAAAAAGATCAACTAAAAAGAAAACCAAACAAACCAATATATGAACTTAAGTAGGAAATGTCCACAAACAAGTAGTTTCTGAGTAAGTCAACAATAAATAAACCCTAGAAAATGTAACAGGAACAAAAGATACACTCGAAATAGCAACTAAACCAACACAGGAATTACAAAGGAAAACAGGACTTACAAAGACAGATACTAAGCCTAATCAGTTACAGGGAAGCATTGAGGAAAATTTGAGTAAATGGAGAAACACGGTTCCTAGAGTTGATAACATTAAGTATTACCATTAACTACCTCCACCTCCCAGTTCCCTAACTTCCACCTGTCACTCTACAGACATCCTACTCAAGAGTCTGAGGAAGACACCTAGAGGTTGAGTGAGAAAGGAGAGGAAAGCACATGGTTAGGTAATTCCACAGTTCATGTGGCAGAATAAATGTGAAGAGAAGGTTCACTGTCTCATGCTAATAACTTTCCCAGCTTTCCTCCAACTCCTTCTTTGTAACTTCTCTCTTAGTTTAACCCATACTTCCTACCTGACAGATTGAAGAGAAATCACCCAATCAGAAGATAGCTCTCCAACTGTTTCACTGTGCCATTAAAAAAAATTGTCCTTCTTGCCTACCATGGGCTTCTTCAAGAATGTAATTCAATGCTGATTATCCCTCCTTCCAGTTGTGTCTCTCACATTCTAAAAGATTTCCACCATCATCCAGACACATTAAAATTCTCCCTCTAAGACAAAGAATTCTCAGTCTCACATCCTTCCAGCTCATCTCCTCTCTCCTAAGTGAGAGGCTTATAATTCTGCATCTCTACAGCTTTCCTCCAGCCCATCACAACAGAACACTCCAATCTTCTATCAAAACTATTCCTGCTAAGGTCACTTGTGTGTTCTCAAGTTGAACAGTTATTTTGTGTCCGTAAGTTTATTCGTGTGTCCATGTGGAGGCCAAATATTGACATTGGGTGTCGCTTCTTAATCACTCTAGGCTAAGGCTCCCATGAACACTTCTGTAATAGTTGGTTCCTAAGATGTGACTGCTGTATAATTTTGGCGTCTACCCCAACTACTTAACGATTCTAAGGAGTGACCCTGTTCTAAATGGAAACATGCAAACTTTCTGCTTAAAAAGAGAAAATGCTTACCTTTGACCTTTCCTACAAAGTCCTGTGTGGTTTGCACTTCAGTCACAGTGAAACCCTTTCAGCTGCTTGGCAAAGGAGAGGCTCATCCCTGCCACTGGGTTGCTGTGTTTCCTGACTCCCATCCTTCTCCTAGCTCTTCTCTCAAGTCACTGCTCCCATAGGGAAGCCTTCCCTGAACTTTCTTCTCTTTCAAGTCCTTGACTACCCTAAGATCCCAGTCATTTCTCCTTTATGCACTTAAACACAAAGACATTTCTTGGTGTGTTTGTGTGAAGCCCCCATATCTCAGGCCCCAGAAAAACAAGGGTGTGTTCTCCCTACACTATGCAGTGACACACAGTCAACAAATCTTAATTCATGGGTAGAGGGCTTTATATTAAAAAGCTACAATAATTTTTAAACAAAAAAATTTTAAAAAGAGTATCCTAGAAAATGAAAGCTAGGCTAAGAAACAGTATAGAAAAAGTTCAGAAACAGAATATAAAAAATTACGCATGTAAAATGGTGGCTTCAGAACTACCATTTACTTAGAACTAGGTTAACTAGTGAAAATAAATTTCTCATACAACATATGAATTCAAGATGGATTAAATATTTAAAGATAAAACAAGAAACCTTTGTAGTCTAGTAGTCTATCTTATTAACACTTTGGCAAGCATGGGTAGACAGAGGATGATGGGAAGAAGAAAAGAGTACAAAGCAAAAAGCTGGTTAACAATTGGTGCTATGAAAATGTACATCTACATATAAATAACCACACAGATTGAAAAGCTAACAAACTAGAGACAAATATTTACAAGATGTATCAAAGGGTAAATTCTCAACATATTAAATCTAGTAAGACAACTAAGAAAAGGACAAAAGAGAAATGGACATAGATGCAAATTTAAAATGTTAATAGTTATAAACACCAAATATGTTCATTCTCACCAAAAACAAAAGGGGTACTAAATGCTAACATTTACTTAATGGTAAAGAATTTTAAAAAGATAATTTTATTGCAGGCATGCAAATAAACACTATAAGTCAGAGAACACATTTGAACATCTTTGGGGAAAGCCATCTGTCACACAAAACTTCTCAAAATTCCTCATGTTCTTTGGCTCAAAAATTCTACTTATGAGAATTTACTGTAAGGAGATCATCATGCACGTATGCAACACTACAGCTGCCAGGACAGTATTCAAAGCTCAGTATTCAACATCAGAGAGAAGGCCAAATAGGGGCATATTCTTATCACCATATGATATAGTCACTTAAAATGCTGCAGAAGAATATGTAACAACATAGGAAGAAGCTTATGATAAATTAGAGTGAAAAACCAATGGAGACTACATGATCCTGCATCAAGTAGGAATAGGTTAAAGCCTCACAGTGAGAAAGAAATCCTTGTTTACTCACTCACAATATAATTCACACATTACAGGCAACCACAGTAATTAACCCTTCCTCATGACAGGAAAAGAGTTACAAAAGCTTACTTACCCTTCCAATTTCTGCAGTCCAAGAAACAACAATGGTATTTGGTACTGTCGTGGACAATCGGACAAGTGAGGTGATATTAATTGGTCTGCTAGGTCGCTTTGGTTCCACACCATTTTTAGTTGGTGGAAGGTAACCCTAAGAAAAAAATATAATTTATTTCTACTATTTCCACAAGTATTTCCATTTCTTAAAACAAAACAAAAAAAAAACTAAACAAACTACAAAGTACAGGCTAGAAAATACAAACGATTTCATTAAAAAGTAGGGAAGCAAACATTTATGAGTTACCTAGGCAATAATCTCTCTTAACAACCTAACAGTCTCACTTTAGCAAGTCTGAGAAAAAAAAAAACAGTGATAGAAATTGAAACTCTCTTAAACCCAAATGAGTTCGTAATGGCTTAAAGAGGTATACAAGGAACATTTCTGAGGAAAACAAACACAGCTCCCACCATTACTCCATCTAAGGAACAGCGGCCTGAAGAATTCTGCTCACTACAGGCATAAAGGTTCACAGGAATATAGCTGAGTGAGATTCTGTCTCCCTAAAACCAGGCACAACACTGATGCTACCATGGGCAATGCTATAATTTTTTCCTCATGTAACTGAAGTCTGCAAGTCTCACCTAGTCACATGAATATGCATAAAATGTCTCTGTCCTGTGGCAGGGGAGCTGACCACAGGGTCTTTTCAATACTAAGCAAGCACTCTACCACTGAGCATCATCCTTAGTTCCTAAAATGTTTCTTAATGTAAAAGTGCAATTGAAAACATCTAAGATGACTTATGTAATAGTCACATGGGTAATGTAGTCAAAATTTATGATAAGTTGTTAGAACTTACTGGAAGGCTGCAAGGTTTTGTATTCACTTTCACACAAAGGTTGGGTGGGAAGTGATCTTCTTGTGGACAACTGGTTTCTGACAAACAAAACCTAAACGGCAAAGGTCAAGTTTAATTTCCTTTATAAAAGATAACCTCTAACATTTTTATTTCATAGCTAACTTGAAAGATGATCAATTTTAAAATAGAAAAAGAATAAGAAACACAGGCAAACAGGCTTAAAACACAGTTGATCTTTGAATAGTGGTTTGAATTATACAGGCCCGAATATGTATGTGCATAAATTATGGTGCCTTAAACAAACTAGAAGAAAAACCAGTTATCTGAGATGTTGAAAAACATCAAGAATTTAGATAACCCAAAAATGCATAAAATATATGTGGGTAATGGTGTTCCCTCCAAGTTACCACAAAATACATATAGATGTACTATTCAAATGTTAAAGTCCATCAAATTTATGTTCACAGACCAACCATACCTGGTTCCATTCTCAATCAAAGTGAAACAAACACAAAGCTGAGATATTAAGTCATAACTGTACAAAACAGTAGCCCACTATGCTGCTTGAGGGATGTCATAAATGCCTCCTATTTCTGGGCAATTGGAACAGATCCTGAGTATGTACTAGGGACAGAAGTAAAAAGGAATTAAGAGCAAACAATTATTTCTCAGTGTCTATAAGAGTAAACAGAGTGAGAACAAGAATTCCAACACTGCCTCCTGTTTCTAAGACACTGAAGATCCACTTCCCGCAGCTCAGGATCAGTCATCTCTTTGAGCAGTCCTTCTATCCCATAAACAGTCACAGTAATAATGGCCACCTCATACGCTTCTTATTCGTTTTTTATCAATATAACAATTACAAAGTATGTGGTAATTAGCTGTCTAGAATCAGTCAACTATTCAGTTAGGTTTGGGGGAGACTCCAAAATTACATGTGGCTGGGCATAGTGGCCACATCTTCAATCCTAGCAGTCAGGGAGCAGAAACAGGAGGATATCTGTGAGTTCCAACTAGCCAGGGCTATATAGCAACACCCTCTCTTAAAATAACCAAAAAGGTTACATGTGGACTTAGGAGAAGAGGTGGGAGTTTGTCTCCTTAATTCCTTATACCTCACCTAAGTTGCTTAAAGTCAATAGTAAATAATTCCATCAAGTATCTGGATTAGTAATTACAACTACCAACTTGCAATAGTGTTAATGATGACTTTAGAATTATTTAATTATCTTCTGAGGGACAGAAGTTTCCTCAGATATTATTAGCAGGTATTAAAAATCAATTTTTCAACTTTTAATTTTTTTGAAATGATATCATGTCCTGTTCCTTGCCCTCAACCCCCTTTCCTTGCTCTCTTTTAAATTCATAGCCTCTTTCTCTCTTCAACTGTTCTGTGTGTGTGTGTTTCTAAGTATATAAATATAGTACGCTAATACATAAAATGTTAGCTGTATGTACAGGTCTTCAATCTGATCGTGTCGTTTTAGATAACCAGCTGGTGTGCTCTTCCCTAGGGAAGACTATTTTTCCTGTTCTCAATATTCCTTAGTTGCTTGCAGTTTCTTTGTCTAAGATTGAGGAGGCATCATGAACTTTCAATTTTTTTTTCTTTTTAAGGCTCTGTAGTTGAATAAACTTTTAAAAGCCTAAGTCAAAACAATTAAAGCTTCTGTATTAAAGACCTTTCGAGAGCTTCAAACTGGTTCATGTGTATTATAAAACAAAGAAGACATATAGCATACAATAGTTCTGATACTGCCTTTGAAACATTTTTCTGCTTCTCAGTAGAATATACTGAAAATATAATTTCAGGGCCAAAACCCCACTCCTAAGACCAAGTTCTGTCCAATGAGCCAAGGAGCTCCTTCACTACTGGAGAACCAAAGCCACTGAATAATCACAGCATTTGTGCTACATCTGCATAAAGTAGAACACTGTTTCAGAAAGTCACAAAACATTTATTTCTAAATTAAATGCATAATCTTTTGTGAAAACAAAAGCTAGATACACAATTTGTAACTTCTCATCTGACTGACTTTTACTAAGCTAGATAAATGGTTTTTTATTACTTCCCATTCCCAATATACAGCCGTCCTTCACTCCATTTTTACAGCAAACTCACAGCACCTCTGGGTTGTACAGGAGGAGAGCCCTCCTTGTGAATTCTGTGGAATATTCATTACATGCATTCATCTGCTCTTCACATCTGCTGTGAGGTCTTAATGTGCCAGCTATGGAATCTGTGTACAGGAATGGTTCACATAAAGGAACCACTTTGCCATGTCAAAGCACATAAGTGTACACTTATACATACATGCACACCTGCACACCCACAAACATTCATTTTTAGGAAAACAATCTATAGTTTCTAATAGATTCTCAATTGGTTAAGAAATACTAATTTACAATCGTTTGCTAGAAATGTTCCTAGAAAACAGCTATCAGAATTCACAGGGATAGGTATAAACCCAGTATAGATCTTCATTACAGGTTATTTCTTTTGTCACTGTTGTTATTTTGTTTTTATTTTTGAGACAGGTCTTACTATGTATTGGCAATCCTCCTGCCTCTGCCACCTGAGTGCTGGCTGGGATGACAGGAGTGTGTCACTGCATCTGACTTACAACAGTAAAACGATGCCACAGCTCATAATTATTCAAGTTCAGTAATAAATTCAAACAAAGACATCATGATACCTGAACCTGTAGGAAAAGAATAATCTACATGACAAGTGACTCCTCGTTCTATTAGGTAAAAGGTGAAATGCTAGCATTCTCAAAACTGAAGGCAAAAGAGGGGCCAGCAGCAGACAGTTTTTGTGAGATGCTTCAGAAGGTGGGAGCAACAAGTCTATAAATAAAAACAGACTGCATGTTTAATAGTAGCCATTATTTTTCATAATTTAGATAAATATTCATAATGAAAAAGTAAAAAGGCACATACATCTTAAATAATAACTGGCTTAGCAATGAGGGTATAGGAAGACAAGGGGAGTGAGGAAGACTTTTATTAAGACACAAAGACTGACAACAAAGTGCAAAAACAGCACAAAACGTTTTAGGTGATTTTTGTTCATAAAATCTGGAGATAAATTTTAATTGAAAATGGGTAAGAAAGGCTGAGTGTGGTGTTTTACTTAATCCCAGCACTCCGTGAGCTCCCAAAACTAGTCTAGTCTACAAAGCAAATTGAAGAAGAGCCAGGATTACATAGTAAAAGCCAGATTCAACAAACAAAACTGTAAATAAAAAAACAAAGGTAGGAATACAACAGCCTTCTAATTTTAAAAGATGTATGTGAGTCTCTGTGTTTGTAAGAATATATGTGTGCAGGTGACTGTGGAGGCCAGAAGAAAGTATCAGATCCCGGGAGCTGGAGTTATGGTGGTTGTGAGCTGCTGGATGTGGATGCTGGAACCCAAATTCTTATCCTTTGCAAGAGCAGCAAGTACTCATAACCATTAAGCCAAACTCTTCAGCCACAGCTAAATCATTTTTAACTATCAAGAAAGAGTCCTTTGGAATGTATGAATTCATTGCTGTGCTGGTTAATTTTATGTCAACTTGACACAAGCTGGAATCATCTCATGGGACAGAACCTCAATTGATAAATTGCTTCTAAAAGATCAGGCTATAGGCAAGCTCATGCATTGGGTATTTTCTTAATTAACGATTGAAGTGGTAGGATTCAGCCCATGGTGGGTAGTGTCACTCCTAGGCTGGTGATCCTAGACACTATAAGAAAATAGGCTGAAGTCAGGTGTGGTGGCACACACTTTTAATCCCAGCACTAAAGAGGCAGAGGTAAGTGGATCTCTCTGAGTTTGGGGCCAGCCTGGTCTACATAGTTAGTTCCAGGTCAGCCAGGATTATGTAGAGAGACCCTGCCTCAAAAAACAAAACAAATAAAAGTAACAGTAGCAGCAGTAGCAGCAGCAGCAGCAGCAGCAACAACAACAACAACAATAACAAAGGCGGGTTGAGGAAGCTACGAGGGGCAAGTCAGTGATCAGTGTTCCTCTAGGGCCTCTGTATCAGCTCCTGCCTCCAGGTTCTTGACTGGTTTGAGTTTCTGCCTTGGATTCCCTCAATAGACTATGACTCATGATACATAGGTCAAATAAATCCTTTGCTCCCCAAGCTGTTTTGGGTCGTGAGGTTTCATAACAGCATCAGTAACTGTAACGTAGCTAACATGTAAGAAAGACAATCTTCCTTCAAAATGTGAACTGTATTTGTTGAATATGAATATGAAATACTTAGCATAGTTACTAGATCTTAGTCTCACTAGATCATAATCTTTACTTTTGGTCTTGGTAGCCTAGAAGTCAGACACAACAGATGAGGCAGTGGGACTTCTATTCAGTAGACCTGCACTGGGCAGAGGACAGTAAGAAGGAAGAGATAACGAGGATCCAGTGCTGAGCTACTAGTAAATATGCACAAAAAGCAATGTTTGAAATAAGTGAAAAATAAACAGCCAGAAATGGTAGTTCACACCTGTAATTCCAGCACTTGGGAGACAGAGGCAGGAGGATTGCTGTAAGTTTGAGGCCATCTTGAGCTACTATGTGAGACTCTACCTCAAAACCAAATAACAACAATACCCACTCCAAGATGGGGGGGGGGGCAGGCAGCAATGAGAGATGGCTGAGCAGATAAAGCCTGTAAATCCAAGTTTGATTCCCAGAACTTACATGCTGGAAGGAGTGAAGTGACTCCCTCAAGTTGTCCTCTGATCTCCACATGCACACATATCCAACCACAGCAAACAAATAAACAAATCAACAAACAAGTAAAAGTAAGAAAAATATGTAGACACAAGAAGTGCAGAATACTGTAGAAACATGTAATTACTTATGAAGACACTGCATTTTGTCTTTTACTTTGTTCAGTCATTTTCACAGTCTGTTCCGGACACGCAATGACACCTTTGCTAGTGCCTTTTAGAACTAAGTCTTAGATTAAGGCTGGTCCTGTTGCTTTAGGACCTAAATCTTGTCAATCTCTTAGTTTTCTCAGCAAGTCTGACCTTACTACTAGAGATTAGGTGAGAAGTGTTTGCATGGCTCCATGAAGCTGGGTGGTGTGTAGACTGACCTCTTTTCTGTCTTTAATCTGTATGTGACTATTGTTACCAGGTTGTTTACAGGAAAAACAGCCCACTGAAGAAATCAACTGCTTTGTTCTCTTCTATCTCTTATTGCAATGAGATATGGAGACTCGCCAAGTAAGAAAAGCAGCAAAATGGGTTTATATAAGGAAGAAAAGGGGGCTGGAGAGCTGGCTCAGTGGTTAAGAACACTGGCTTTTCTTTCAGAGGACCTAGGTTCAATTTCCAGCACCACATGGCAGCTTACAACTTAACTCCAGTTCCAGGGTATCCAACACCCTCACACAGACATACATGTATACAAAACACCAATGCACATGAAATAAAAGTTAAAAAAAAAAAAAAACTAATTGAAAAGAAAAAAGATGTCTTAGATGCTCTCAGAGGGAGTAGAGGGCCTAGAAACAAAGCATGAGACGGGTTGCAAGCCTGTGTTGGCATGCTTCTGTGCATTTCTGAGAACTTCCACAAAATATTTTGTGGGGGTTCTGAATTAGGGCATATTAAATTAACAGGTGAAACAGGATGAAGCAGATTAGAATATCTAGTAAATGTTCATGATATTCTGCAGACTGATGTGCTGTCACCTCTTCAGTAGAGAAAGCACATGAACTCTCAAAGATCCCGCTGAGCCTTCATCCTAAGTAAGTGCTGGGATTAAAGGCTCATGCCACAACTACCCAAAAGTTGATGCTTCTTAAGTGCCTTTAAAGATGTCATCAGTTGCAGCTTCCCAACCACCCAAGGACCACCACCATTGAAAAGATCCCACACAGGCAGCACAGCCTCCCACAATGCTTTTTCTTCCTAGGTATCTTGTTGAAAATTGAGGAGACTTTTAAAAAATTAATTTCTAAAGAACACATTTTAAAATTTGAATATATATTATAGTCAACACTGTACCTTAATTGGACCTGTACTGTGAAGTCACATTTGGTCCCAGAAATATCCCTAAAATAGAATGAGAATAAAAATTATTTAAAAATAAATACATGAAAACATGTTACTCCATTCCTAAATACCAGAAATGTCAACGGTGCTCATACTCGTGTGTGTGTGTGTGTGTGTGTGTGTGTGTGTGTGTGTGTGTGTGTGTGTTAGAGAGAGGGGAAGAGGGGAAGAGGGAGAGAGGGAGAGGAGAGAGGGAGGGAGGGGGGGAGGGAGGGAAATACGCTAGAGGCCAAACCCATTTACTATAGTTGGTCCTGGCTTACACCAAACTGCAGGTCAGATGGAAGGTGACTTACATGGAGCTGCTGATCTGCTGCACCTGTTGTGGAGTCAAGGCAAATGCAAAACAGGTTTCCCGAAAGCGCTGGCTGTTGTCTGATGCTGAAGAAGAAAAAGAGTTACATTTTAATAAGCTTGAAGTTCATCAGAACAGAAAGACAATAGCCAGAACCACATTCTTAATTAACTGGAGTATATCCTAGAGACCAGACAATGAAAGCACTGAGAATTAACAAATATCCTAGATATAATATATCAGAAAGATAGAGAGGCCTAATTCCAGATAACACATTAGAATCCAAATTCAGAAAGTACACAGCAAACACTAACCAAAAGTTGTCTAATTATATGCACATTTTATAACAGCATACTGATACTATTTTCATTTAAAATGCAATTATATAAACTCATTTAAATATACATAGTTTCTGAAGTAAGAAACAAATGTACCTGCTTTGAGATCTGCACAGGTAAAATTGCATTTAGTCTTTGAAGTAAATGAAAACTTGTATTGTCTCCTGTTAATACTAGACTTGTTTGTTTGTTTTGAGATAGAGTCTTGCCATGATGTTATGTAGTCAAGATCAGCATCAAACATAATCCTTCTGTGCCTAGAACCTGAATGCTGTGATTATAGGTGTACACCACCACACCTAGACACAACACATGTTTTGTACAATGTTATATGCAGTTTCTCTTATTCTTGGATGAGTTTACTTCTCAAAGAAGGAACAAGGTATAAGAGAAATACAAGAACGAAGAACAAAAAGGATGGAGGTGGGGGTGGGCAGCAAGCAGTCAGGTAAGCACTTGACATTGTAGAACAAGGATTCCCCAACTATGCTGAGATCAACAACAGATCCACTTGACTTTCTGAGAGACATTTAGGCACACAAAAGCGAATATACATAGTGTCTGGGTGTCGAGCACTGAATGACTATTTGTTGAGTAAACAAATAAATTGTAAACATTAAGAAATATCAGGCCTGTGGATATGGCTCCATTAGGAGGTTTCTTGCTAGCAAATTCCAGTACCACAAAGACTGGGTGTGGTGGCACACACCAGTAATCTCAGTACTCAAGAGGAGATGGAGGTTCAGAAGGTCAAGGTTATTCTCAACTACACACTGAGTTTTAAGGTCAGCCTGGGCTACATGAGGTCCTGTCTTTCAGGAGAAAATTTTAAACTGCACTTTTCCAAGGTAATTTTCTACAACCGAAGAATCACTAAGAGTTATTACCATGGAATTCTTGGCTGTGGGCTATCTAAGACTGCAGAGAAGCTAATTGTTGGCTAATTTCAATCTCTTGCTTAGCCAGGTTTGTTCTCTTGCAAGCAGCACTTAAACTACCTAAATTGCAGCATGCTTCATCAAAAAAATCTGCACAACCACCACTCTACAAAAAAGCAATGGAAAAGAGCATGGATCTAAAATTACATCTCAGTGCAGGAGCAGCATCTTTTAAAGGCTAGATTTGCATTTCTACTTCATGTGTGGGGAGAGGCTTTTTCTTAAAGAATTATCACCAAGGAATGGTTGCTAACCAGAAAAAGTTATTGCAATTCTAAATGACAATTTGGCAATGACCAATATAAGGAGCAGCGTGCAGGAAAGCAAATACTGCCCTCTGTCAGCAACCCAAGATACTAGCTTTCTTTCTTAGAGGATCCTGTATGGAGATTTTTTTTTTTTTTTGCCCAGCAGGCCTGGCCTAATTTAAATCTTTGGCTCTGCTCTAAAACAGTGCTTTAAAAAAAAAAAAAATCTTCCAAGAACAAAAATTCATATTATTCACTAGGCAAAAATTTAGATTCATTTTCAAATATATGACTATTGTGAAGTTTCAGATGTGTGCAGATTTAGGTAAGAAGATTGCTAAAACAACGTGGTTGCTTCTTCCATCCTACAGTGATTTAAAATCCGCAATGCAATGGATTCTACCCATGGGTGCCATAAAGCACTGACCTAATCTCATTATTTAGAACAGCCATTTTTCAAGTATCAGAAAACACCTTCTCCCTTCCCATCAGCCATTTCTCTTGACATACCCTAGGCTGCGACACTTAAAAGGCCATAGTAACTGAACACTCTTTCATAGCATTTATTATTTGTTCAAAAAAATCTGCAGATCCTCTGCACTGACTGGCGCAACTGGGTGGGAGGGTCAGGCTACCCTGTGCAAATGAAGTGAAGCAGCCTTCTAAGTTTCATTACCTTTCTTGCCCTCTTGCCTTGATTCCAGAGGGCAGAACATGAAGCAAAACCACAGCCAGGAACACACAGAAAAGCAAACCTCAGTTGTCAGCCGCTGACGTCTGTCACTCTTTGATATTACAGGTGGGCCATAACCAGAACACTACAATTACTACAGTTACTATCACTGTTTATTATTTGGGACAATCTCTGAATATCTCTGAGTTTACAGGTTAGTGTTTGGGAACAAGGAAGGTGCTTATTTTCTGTCAATCAAATCACAGCTGTACGATTTCACAGTTAAAAAAAAGTATGACCACGGACTGCAGAGATGGTTCAGTGGGTACAGTGGATTGGATTCCCAGAACAAAATGCCAGACATGTTAATATGCTGTTGGCACACATCTGCAAACCCAGGGTTGAGACAGACATTAATGATCCCTGGGGCTTGATGACCAGCCTGCTCAGGTGAACAAGGAAGCTTCAGACACAGTAGAAAGCTCTGTCTCAAAAAACAAGGTAGAGGGGCAACTCTCTCTCTACCTGCCCTCCCAACCCCAACAGTTTCATGAATAATACAAGAGTATTAAGTAGTTGTGCTAATATAACAGCCCACAACAGTTTATTCATCTAGTAATTGCCCTTATTCTGGTCAGCAAAGGAGTTGTTGCTAATTTAACGTGTAGTTCTCAGTAACTACTTAGTAGCTAATTTACATTTAATTTTTTTATTTGTTTTTGTTAAACTTTTTATTTTGTCTAATCTTATTCTGTGCTTACTTACACGATTTCATATGTGAAAAATATTAAAGTCCTTGGAAATTTGCTACAAATATTTCTTAGAGTCTGGTAATGCCCCCCACCTCCCCACTCCACTTTGGCTCCATTTTTAGATGGTATAAAAGTTAAATTTTGGGGCTGTAGAGATAGATGGCTCAGTGGTTAAGAGCACTGGCTGCTCTTCTAGAGGACCCAGGTTCAATTCCCAGCACCCATATGGCAGCTTACAACTGTTAGTAACTCCAGGGGATCTGACATCTGTACATAAAACTAAGCTAAATTATTAAAAAAAAAAAAAAGCCAAATCTGGGCCAGAGAGAAGGCTCAGCAGTTGTTAAGTGCTTGCTGAGCAAGTCAATGATATCGCTGGATCTCTAGAACCTATGCAAAAGCAAGATGTGGTGGTGCATGTCTGTAGTCCCAGCATTCCTGTGCTGAGATGGAAAGTGGAGCCAGGAGAATCTCCCAGAAGTTCAAAGGTCAGTGAGCCTGGAAAACACATGCAGAGGAAAACAGGAGAGATCTGGCCTCAAACAAAGTAGCAGGTGTGAACCCACATCAGAGATTGTCTACTGACATCTATGAACGATACACATGTGCCTTCACACATGAACATATATACACATATATCATACACATACAAAAATAAATTAATGAACAAATATTTGAAGTTAAATTTTTATGTAGCTTACTCTATTAGGCATCTCCTTTGTAAATTCTTATACTAATTAAGATCAGTACACAAATACTTTTGTTGTTTCTATATAATTATTTTACATATATAAAACTTATTTTAGTATATGATATTAAAAAGTTAAAGTTCTATTTCTTCAAATTGATTATAGTTATTTGTTAAATAATTCAGACTTTCAAGCTAGGCATGGTGATACATGCCTTCAATCCCAGCATTTGGGAGGCAGAAGCAGGCAGATATCTTTGAATTTAGTTTCTGTCTGGTCTATAACAAAGTTCCAGAACAGCCAGGGCAATGTAGGGAGAAAATGCCTCAAAAAAAGAAAAGAAAAATGTGATTTCTTATAAGTCTGTATGTTTGTTTGATCCTACATTAGATCCTTACATCCAAGCTACTTTTTTTTTTAAAGCGATTTTTCCACTGACCACTTTTGGGGAGAGAAGATAAGATTTACTCTGCATCCAAACTTGTGATCCTCCTGACAACCTCTCCAGTGCTGGGGTTTCAGGCAGTAATGTCCAGGCCCAGCTTCCACTGTTCTTTTACCTTGGAACTAGAATACTACCTTTTAATTTCTATAGATGATTATGATTTAGCATCTTGACATTAGGTTTCTGCATATCCACCCCCCCCCCAAATTGAGGCTCAAATACAGGCATCTAGATGAATTTTCAACTATTAGGATATTTTGGGTTGTGGTGTGTGTATCCATGTGGAAGACAGAAGACAGTTGGATTATCTTCCTCCATTTGCTCTCAACCTTTATTCTTTTGGGACAGGGTCTCTCACAGAACCTGAAGCTCACCAGTACAGCTAGGCTGGTTGGCCAGAGAGAAATCCTGTGATCCATGCCCCACTGCTGTGTTACAGGTAGGTGCGGCCACTCCTGGCTTATTTCTGTAAACACCAGGGATCCAAACCCAGGTCCTCAAGCTTGCAGAGCAAGTGCTCTTACCCACTGAGCCATCTGATGAATCCTATTATTATCGCTTTTTCAAAGAGACTCCAACTGTGAAGACTAGGCTGGCCTTGAACTCACAAGATCTGCCTACCATTACCTCCCAAGTGCTGGGATTAAAGAGAGTGTCACCATACCTGGCTACTACTATGACTTTTAAAGTTTAATTGTATTTTATTTCAAGGAGAACTACTATAAACTTACAACTTACTTTAAGAGTTTTCCATATTCACCTCCTTAATCTTTTTGTCCTGGAATATTATGCTTGTTATCCACTGATTTATAGTCAAGGCTTTATATCCACCATACAGCTATACAGTTCACAAATACCTTTTTTTATACAGAATATCTACATATCATATTTTTATACAGAATATGAGACGTCTGAATAAGCATACATATAAAAGAATATAAGGAAAAATAATGAAGGTAATCACTATATATTGCTATGGGAGTGAGCCTCATTAGAGGCTGGAGAGATGGCACTATAGTTGAGAGCACTTTGTTCCTGTAGAGAACGTGTGTTCAGTGTGCACATAGTGGCTCACAACCATTCATAACCCCAGTTCCAGGGTAGCTAATGTCCTCTTCTGACCTCCGAGAGCACCAGGCACAAATATGGTGCACATACATATATGCAGGCAGAACACTCACACACATAAAAAGTTTAAATACCATTCAAGATATAAGAGAAACCAAGACATGAGGTAAAGGAAAATGCAATCCACTGCCTTTGGTGTAAGAGAAGAAATAAGAAAATTCAAAGGGTGCTGAGAGTGCACATGCCTTTGGTACCAACACTCAGGAAACAAAGGCAGAAGGGTCTGGTGGAGCTATGTGCCAGCCAAGGTTGCACAGTGAGATCCTGCCTCACATAAAGAAAAGGCAACATATAAAGGGCTGAATATGGCAATGCACACCTGTAATGCCAGCACTTAGAGGCAGAGGTATGAGAATTCTCCAAGTTTAAGGTCAGCCTGGTTTACATACCAAGACCTAGGCCAGTTGGAGATACAAGATGAGATGCTGTTTCAAACAAAACGAAACAAACAAAACCCCCACAAAACTGTATATATATGCATACCCATGTGTATACATACACAGACACATAAATACTGGCTTTTTAAAGAAAAATAAGAAAGGTAAGTTTAAATTAATTAAAAATGATCATCTAGGGCCAGTAAGATGGCTTAGTGGGTAAAAGTGTTTGTTTTTCTCGGTTTTTCGAGACAGGGTTTCTCTGTAGCTTTGAAGACTGTCCTGGAACTAGCTCTTGTAGACCAGGCTGGCCTCTCACAGAGATCCACCTCCCGAGTGCTGGGATTAAAGGCGTGCGCCACCACTGCCTGGCTGGTAAAGGTATTTGTTAAGTAAGCAAGCCTAGTGACCTGAGTTCAAACCCTTAAACCCATATAAGAGTTGAAGGAAATTACCAAATCCGCAAAGTAGTCTCCTAATCTCCATACCCACATTATGACACAAAAACCCAATTACAAATACTTATATTTTTTAAATTAAAAAAATGTAAAGGTTACCTATAAGATGAGGAGGATATGGAATAAGGAGAAAAGAGACTCTGAAGTGAATTCTTGACTTAATTTGATCTCACTTTCACTGTTGTTCAAGTTCCTCATTATTCAATGGTAAAGTAAATTTTTTTACTCACTGAGACATGGCCCCAGCTCCCACTATGTTTTCTGAGACAGGGTCTCTGAAAGTTCCATGTTAAGCTGGCTGATCCATATGCCTGTCTCCCCAGCACTGGGTGACAGTTATGTGAATCACCACATCTAGCTTTTTGACATGGGTGCCAGGGAATCAAACTCAAGACTACATTCTTTTACAGCAAGCATTTTACTGGATAAGCCATGTCCTAAGCCATAATCAATTAATATCAAGTCACAGCGGGACAAGAGTGAAAAGGTCCAGTGTGCTACTCCATAGTTGGACAATTATAAAGTAACTCCTGCACATTTTAAAAAGCAGGAATAAAATACTTTTAACGTTTTCATTATGAAAAAGTAGTAATTGAGGAAACAGACATGCTTAACTGATTTAAACATTATACAACATATAAACATACATTCTACTTTTTTTGTAAATATCTTCTTGTTCATTTAAATAAAAATCTTGTTCATTCAAATAAAATCATGGCCAGGTGGTGGTGGTGCACACCTTTAATCTCAACCCTTGGGAGGCAGAGGCAGGTGGATCTCTGTGAGTTTGAGGCAGCCTAGTCTACAAGAGCTAGTTCCAGGACAGGCTCCAAAGCCACAGAGAAACCCTGTCTTGAAAAATAACAACAACAAAAAAAATCATGGGACTGGAGAGACAGCTCAGTGGTTAAGAGTGTAACTGTTCTTCATTTCCAGCATCCACATGGAAGCTGACAGCAGTCTCTAACTCCAATTCCAGAGGATCCAATGACCTCTTTTGGTCTTTGAGGGAATTGTAAATATGTGGTACACAGATATAACATGCAGGCAAAAAGCAAAAATACCCATTCACATAAAATAAAAATGAATGACTCTGAAAAAGAAATTGGGGTCTGGAAAGATTGTCCAGAGGTTAGTAAGCACTGGCTGCCTTCCAGAGGGTTTGAGTTCAATTCCCAGTACTCACATGGTGACTCACAACCACCTGTAAACTCCAGTTCCAGGGGATGTGATACTCTTTTCTGGCTTCCATGGATACCAGGCATGTGTGTAGTACACAGACATAAATACAGGCAAAACATCCAGATACATAGAATAAAAATAAATAAATCTGTTTTTCAGAAAAGAACTGTATTGTTAGACAACTTAGCTGTCATGCAAAAGTCCATAAAATATGCTTCACAATCTAGAGACTTATGACACTAGGAGATGTAATGTGGCCAGACCATCACTGTATTATTTATCCCTGACCAAAACATCTTTATTCAACACTTTCTCTATCTAAATAGAAAGAAGTAATATAGCCATGGAGGGAATTGTACATGGAGGCACATGCTAAAGGACTGCAAGTAAGAGGATGAGCTCATACATCTGACAAGCTACTAGAAAGCAGTTCAGAGAAGAACCAAAGGGGCAGATGGCTGGTTGGTGTGTAGCTGGCTTCATTTAGCTTCACCAACCAGGCAAACCCCTCCCCATTCACTGAATCTGGCACTCAGGCAAAATTGCTACGGTAGAATAGCCTCCAAGAGCTTTGGGGGCTAGAAGAATGATTTGTAAACTAGAAGGGAGGTGGTGGCGCACGCCTTTAATCCCGGGAAACAGAGGCAAGCCGAACTCTGTGAGTTTGAGGCTGGCCTGGTCTATAAGAGCTGGCTCCAGGACAGGCTCCAAAGCTACAGAGAAACCGCCTAGAAAAAAACCAATAAAAAGAAAAGAAAGTTATTAAGAAACACAAATATAGGGCTGGAGAGATGGCTGAGTGGTTAAGAACATTTGCTGTTTTCCCAGAGAACCCAAGTTTGCTTCCCAGCACCCTTATCAATCAACTCACAAAAATGTCTGTGACTCCAGCTCCAGGGTATCTAAGGATCTGACTCCTCTGCCCCTTAAGGTACCTGCACTCACACGTACATACCCACATTCAGAAACATACAGGTACACATAATTAAAAATAATAAAGGTAAAAGAGTAAAAAAAGAAATACTGGGTGCAAACAGGCAGTGGTAAAGCAGTGGATGAGAGCAATGGGCATTTCTGGTGAATGGAAAAGCCAGCTTCTAGGAACAATATCAATTAAGAAATGAGATGGAAAGCAGGGGTAGACACAATTTAAAGAAACCATGTGTTCAACAAATCACATTCATAATGAATGAAAAGAAAGTGCTGGGAGAACACATCACTGTGGTATCACTTAGACACATGACAGCAGGAGAGTCTTAAAAGTGGCCAAAAGAAAAAAGGCAAAGGAAAGACATGGTAGGTCAGGAGTCAAGAGGAGTGTTCTCGTGAACTGCAGAAGTTCAGGCCTCTAAACCAGAATGGGCAGGGGTGAGCATTTTAAAGTATAAATAAGTAAGCAAACAAGCAAAAACAAAACAACAAAAACTATCAGCTGGGATTTCTTAGCTCAGTTAAAAAACTACAAAAACAAACCGAAAGCATATAAAAGGTACAAGAATTCACCTGCCACCCTTATGCTTAAAGAAATTGTAGAGGAAGTCATTATGCCATGTGGAAATGACACCAGATTGAAATCTAAATGTCCACGAAGGATAAATGCCAGAAAAACAAACAATAGAGAGAAATACAAGGAACCAATGTGTCTGTATAGACCATCATTTTCTAAAACAGCGGCAAACTACAAAGTTTCAAAGCTATTGGGAAGGAGAGCTTACCAACAGTCTGAAGACCAGCAGGGCAGGGATGGAAGCAACACTGCTGGAAGCCAGCATGGTAGACTGTAATGATCCAAAGATGTATGCCACATGCCTCAGACTACCTGATGAAGGTAACACATCACATATCCTCTACAGCTAAGAAAGCAGCAAAAGAGATAAAGAACTAATAATCTAGGAAAAAGCATGCTTTAAAAAAAAAAGAAGGTAGAGAGAAGAGCAACAAATAACTAAAGAAACAAAAGGAAAACAAATACTGGCTATCTGATTAAAAACCAACCATATCAGCACTCAGGTGGCAGAGGGGCAGATAGAGCTCTTTGAGATTAGGTCACCCTCATCTCCACAGTGAATTCCAGACCGGTCAGGACTACCTAGAAACCTTGACTCAAAAAAACAAACAAACAAAAAGGCCAGGTGGTGGCAGCACGTCTTTAATCCCAACACTTGGGCAGAGGAGTCAGGCTGATCTCTGTGAGTGCGAGGCCAGCATGGTCTACAGAGCGAGCTCCAGGACAACTAGCCTACCTAGAAAGATCCTGTCTTGGTAGATCTCATTGAGTTCAAGGTCAGCCTGGTCTACAAAGTGAGTTCCAGGACAGCCAGAGATGTTACGCAGAGAAACCCTGTCTCAAAAACCAAAACCAAAACCAAACAAAACAAAAACAACATCAAAAAACCAAACAACAAAAACAAAACCCCAAACAAACAAAAAAGACAAAAACATATCAATAGCATTAAATAATTCAATTAAAGGGCTGATATGATGAAACCAGCAGATATTATCAAACATTGTTTAAAAAGATGCAGTTATAACCTATTCTTAAGAATTCATTTCAAGGGGCTAGAGAGATGGCTCAGAGGTTAAGAGCACTTACTGCTCTTCCAGAGGTTCTGAGTTCAATTCCCAGCAACCACATGGTGGCTCACAGCCATCTATGATGAGATCTGGTGCCCTCTTCTGGCATGCAAGCATACTTGGAAGGAATGTTGTATACATAATAAATAAATAAATAGGATTCATTTCAAATATAAAAACACAAATAAAAATAAAAGGTTAAGCTGAATGTATTGCCACATGCCTAAAAGTCTGGCCCTCAGTAAGAAGCAGGAGGATTACAAATTCAAGGCCATTCTGAGCTATGTAGTAGGACCCTAGCACAAAAAGCCAAAAGCAACCAATTAAAAAGTGCATACTTCTTTAAAAAAAAAAAAAAAACCTACCGGAAATCTTTGTCAGGTCATAGGCACAACATAGACACAATGGAATGTAAACTACACATACTGAGCTCAATCTGACTGCAAAAATACTACGAAATTGTCACTATACCAATGGACAGCTGTAGCTGCAACAAAAGCAGTTCCTGAAGACATTCTGATGTCTAGATTTAGCATGTTATATAATGCTCAGCATTTTTCATTCTAAACAAAAAGCTGGAAAGACATATACATCAATGGAAGTGAACAAAAAACCCAGAAATACACCCAGTTTCTGACAACATGCCAAGGCTGCTTCCTAAGGCAAGGGGTCTCTTCAACAATGAGGGGTAACTGGACATTCACTGACAATAGAATGGAGCTGGATCTTCATCTTACATTGTCTACAAAAATTAATTCAAAATAAGTAGAAAACTAAATTTAAGAGTTAAAGCAAAAACCTTAGAGGAAAACACAGGAACTAATTAATCCTCATAATTTTGAACTTGACAAGATGACACAAAACATGACACAGAAACTCAGGCAAAAGAAAAATAAAGTAAAATTCAATAAAAAAAAGTCTACCCTTTCATATGTCAAGCAAAGGAATAAAGACAAGCCACAGAATAAGTGAGACTATTTGTAAACACATACCGGGATAGGTGTGGATATCCAGCACGTGTAACATCCTACAGCTGGGCACAACAGCCTACACTACCACATTCCTCAGCAGGCTGAGGTGGAGGAACAGAAAGTCAAGGTCAGTCTGGGCTCCACAACAAGTCTTTGTCACAGAAAACTAAACCAACAAAATCAACAAACTCCTATAAAAAGACACCCCCAATAGAAGGAACTATGGAGTCGGCTCATTGGTGAAATGCTTGTCATGCAAGGATAAGGACCTGAGTTTGATTTCCAGAGCCTATGTTTATTAAAAAAAAAAAAAAAAGATAGTGTACAATTCTACTTGTAGGAGATGCCTACATTAGGCAGATTCTTAGAGACAAAGCAGTTGAGGCGTTACTAAGGTCTAGTGGGGGAGAAAAGAATATGGAATGAACTACTTAATAAGGTTACTGTTTGGGGAGATCTACTATTGTGGCTCATTTGCTAGTACAGTTTAAAGTACTTAAAATGGCAAAATCAAAGTCAGCACTTAAGAGGCAAGAGAACCACTAATAAACTAGACTTCATAAAGATCAAGAATTTGTGTTCTTGGAAGAATCTGTTAAGAGAATAAAAAGAAAGTCACAGCATAGAAGGAAATATTTTACAAATCCACTGAAGGACTTTTACCCTGAATGCACACAGAAGGTCACTAACTTTAAAAAAAAAAGTCACTGAGCAAAAGATCTAAAGAGACATTTCAGCAAGGACATGGGTAGCTAAAAATCCACTAAAAGATGCTCAACAGTCTTAGCTGAGAAAATACAAACCAAAATCACTGAGCTAGTACTACATGTCTATTAGAATGCTTAAAATTACAAAGATGATAATAGTGGCTGGCACCAAAATGGCTCAGTGACTAAAGGCACTTGCCACCAAAGTAACGACCTGGGCATGTGACATGCATGCATAAAAATATCACAATGAAGCCCATTATTTAACTTTCTATTTATTCCTATAGTTAACTAATCATTCATGCCTAAATGTGCCAGTCTATAACAGCATGTACAGAAGCCAGACTATAACAGGTTTAGGTAATGAATGATTTATTAGTCATTGATTTTAATATACAAATAGGAGATCTTTGTGGTCCTAAATAAAATAGGAAATTACATTAAACTCTGAGGTTTGAAGCTAAATCACCATTGTGTTTTGAGTAACTGTCAGCAATTCTGAAGGTTATTAAAGTACTACAATGCACAGTAGTTTGAAACTTTCCTAAGACAGGAGTCTAAATACTGGCTATTTGGGATATAGCACAAGGGTCCCTCAGTCAGGGCAACAGTCACTCAGCATGATCTGAAATGTTAGAAACTTTCTCTCAGCTCTCAAGTGCAAACAGAAATCATGTAAATTCCCAAAACATCTTCTGTGACATTGTGGGTAAAGATGAACCATTCTGGCTCGTGTATATGGAAGGACTGACAATGTTTGTGAGGAGCACTTATGACACTTAGGGGAGATGACTTTTAAATACTCTACCTTTGCAAGTATAAGCTGCCAAAGTACTATCTCTAGGAAAGACAAACACAGCCTAGATATGCACAGAGAGAGGGGTTTTAGAAAGTTCGTCTTTTAAAGTTTTTGCAAATTATTCCACAGAGATGAACTAAATCCAAAAGAAAGAGGAACCACATTGTGTACACAAAATCAGAACACAGGAAGGCAAACCCTAGGCACATAAAAGCAAGGCTGTGAGGCCAGATACAGAAACACAGAGCTCAGCTAATGGCGGTACTTTCACTATTCTACCTTACAACAGAAAGAAAATCTAAAAGCAGCCATCTTTCAGTTACAGAATATACTTCTTGTTGTCTTGGGGGAAGTGAAACTAAAACACCTATCTCTAAATGTCAACCTCTTGATCTTTAGTGAACTCTGGTTACAGTCCCAAATTTGATAACTATGTAATATTCAAAAACATAACTGTAATGACAAAGTTTCATCAGGCTTTCAACTATCTCTAAAACAAAAATTACAGGCTGGGTGTAGTGGTGCATGCCTGTAATTTTCAGTCAGGAGACTGAGTCAGGAGAATTTATCAAATGGTCATGGTCTGCTTGTGCTAGGATTAAACAGCAAGAATATCTCTAAAAACAGCAGTGAAAGGTGACAGGAAAGTGTTTCCTCCAAGAGAAGACATATACTGACTCACTATCAAATTTCCATTGCTCCGACCAACTGCTTCTTGGCCTCAACTCATTATGTAGTAGAAGACCCTGAATTTCTAGTCCTTCTATCTTTACCTCCTGGTATTAAGGGTGCATAACACCAACCCTGGTTTATGAAGTCCTGGTATTGAAGAGGGCTTCATGTAAGCCGGTCAAGTACTCTTAACTGGGTCACACTCTCAGCACTACTTTTATCTTTAAAATGATAATTTTCTAGAAACAATATTTAATGACATAAGAACAGAACCATAATATATCACATGAGGGCTAGGAAGACTGTTCAGCTATTACAAGCACTGGCTGCTCTTGCAGAGGACCTGGGTTAGGTTACTAGCACCCACATGGAGGCTCACAACTACCTGAAACTCCAGTTCCAAGGGATCTGATGCCCTCTTCTGACCTCCACAGGCATGCACATAGTATACAGACATACATACAGGCAAAACAGTCATACACATAAAATAACCAATATAAATAAAAGTTAAATTATTGGGTTTAAAAAATTAAGTGAAAAAGGGGCAAAAACATCCAATATAAATTGTAAGCAAATATAAAGTATTGCATTGAAAGATCAAAGCAAACACCAAAATCTTATTTCTTTGCAATTTCTATTTTAAACTTCATGTTGAATATGACTGCATGTATGATTCTATATGCCTAACAAAAAACTAATATATTACTTTTTGTGCATATTATCAGTAAAGTTTTGGCATCCTACTGCTAACACTATGAAATGTCAGAAGTATTTGATAATAAAACCAGTTCAATTCTTGGGGGGGCACAAAAGCTCCCTATTTCCCCCCTCTCACAGAACTCATTAATAAAACAGGCTGTGCCTGCACCATGTGACACCACTAGACTGATGCTGTACACAAGGCATCAGCTTCACTCACACATGCCCTCACTGCAGGCTCCTGTCAACACACCTCAGCTAGCTTACATTTTTCATCATTTTTCCTTCAGAGCACAATTCTGCTTGCTCTATTTATTTTCTCTGACATTATTTCTCAGATTAGCCCCAAGAGTTAGTAGCTGGCCTTCAAAATGGACTCTACAGACTCTGAGGCAGCTCTGGAGCAAAAACATACGAGAAGATTTTTATCTGGCCCATGCACTCTCTTCACAGCTGGCTATCAAGCTGAACCAGGCAGCTAGGAACCAAGATAAAGAATTAATTTTAAAGAAAGCAAAAGAGGAAATAAACTGCAATTGAGTGTTCATTATCTCTCTTTTAAAGAAAGTATTTTTTGTTGTTAATACAAGCCATGGAAAAGCAAAGAACACTGTGGTGGTAGCAAGTCAGCATGCAGAAGGAATACGATATCAATTCAAGGTTATCCTCAGTGACAGCAAATTTGAGTCACTCTGAGCTGCATTGGACCCTGTATCAAAATAAACAAATTTCTCCAAGGTTGGTGGGATGACTCACAGGTAAAAATACTTGTAGCCTGAGTTCCGCCAACTTCAGAAGGCTGTCTTCTGACCTCCACACATACTCAGTGACACACCTGCACTCCCATATACACCACATACAAATAATAAAATTATAAAACTCAAGGTATGTACATGTGTAAAGCTTTCATACACACTGCCAAACTGCTACCAGAAATACACTGGTGTTATGGACTGGAGCGATGGCTCAGTAGTTAAGAACAATGGTTGCTCTTCCAGAAGACCCAGGTTCAAGACCTAGGTTCAATGTCCAGCACACATATATGGTGGCTCACAAGTCCTAGGGAACCCAATGCCTTCTTCTGGCCTTTGGGAGTATAGGATGCACCAGGACATAAATGCAGGTACAGAATACTGATACACATAAAAAAAAATAAAGATGAAATCTTTTAAATTAAAAAAAAAGAAATACACTGATTTTAGCTGGGCATGAAAGCAAAGGCCTAAAATTCAAACACCTGGGAGGTAGATACAGGAGAATCTTAAGTTTGAAGCCAGCCTGGGCAACATAGAAACCTTGTTTAAAAATCAAAACAAAAACAAAAACTTAGGGTTATGGTGGCACACTCCATTAATCCCAGCACTCCAGAGGCAGAGGCAGAGGGATCTCTGTGAGTTACAGGCCAGTCTGTTTTACATGGTGCATCCCTTTTCACTGACATAAAGGATACCAAAGAGCTCTCCATTTCTTTCTGACACTAAAGAGAAAAAGGAAATGATTTCTGTCTTACCACTACACCAACCATCCCACTGGGCTGAGGAGGTCACTTATTTTGATTCTGCAAAACTTGGAATCACTTGCTGTTTTTTGATATTACAATGGTCATTAGTGACCATGGTAACAGCAGTTTCTATGGCATGTAGTAGGAGAAAAACTATTTGAACTGGATTCAAGACAAAAAGAGAATAAATCAAAAAAGACTGAATTAAGATATACTCCTGGCAAGTGATTTTTTTTGGGGGGGGGTGGAGGAAGAGAAAAAAATGGAGAGGGTGGCTAGAGGGAAATTAGAAGAAAAATAATTTTTTTATTTAAAAATTATTATTTATGTGTATGGGTGCTTTGTCTGCATGCCTGTCTATGTAACATGCATCCAGTGCTTGTCAAGGCAAAAGGAGGATGTCAGATCACTGGGAACTATAGTTACAGTTTCAAGGTGCCATGTAGGTGTTGGGAATTGAACCCGGGTCATCTCAAAGAGCAGTCAGTGCTCTTAACACTAATCTAGCTCTCCAGCCCAAGTTTGTTTTCTAAATAAGAAAATTAGCATAAAAGTGTACATGAATGGTAATGAGCTAATAGATAAAAATGGGTAGATGATATAATAAAATGGAAAGAAATGCTAAATACGCCTTTGACTAAGCAAGCAAGAGGAATCTAATTCATAAGACCAGAAACTGGCCTCAGCTCAGAATTTATCCAGATCATAGAAGAAAGCCTATGCAACATCTCAGACAGTAGGGGGTGGAGGGCTGGAGGAATATAAGTACATACACGAAAGCCTGCAAGCCACCTTCTGCTAAGAAGGTCACTTGCAGAAAAGCTTGACAGCCAGAGTTCAATCACTAGAACCCACATGGTGGGTTCTTGGTACTTGGTTTATTTAGCCACTTAGTATAATAGAATTTTTTTTGAAGTCTCCATAAAAATCTTCAGTTCATCACAAAATCTGAATGATTTCTTGAGTTTAAAATTATGTTCTTGAAATATGTATACATAAGAAAATAATTTTGTTTTCATTTTTATTGTTCTATGAGCCTTTTCTTTAATTTTCTAACTATTTAATTTTAGAAGCCACAACACCAACATTTTTCACAGTTTAGTATATCACATATTCCTGGAGGTGCTCTAGATGGAAAGTAGTTTCAAGTGAAGGAATTTTGGGAATCTGTTTAATATTTCATACTACTTCCTGCTTGGAGATACATGGAGTACATTATCACAATGAAATTCAGTTTCTGGGGCTGGGCAGTGGGTGGCACACGCCTTTAATTCCAGCACTCGGGAGGCAGAGGCAGGCGGATCACTGTGAGTTCAAGTCTAGCCTGGTCTACAAGACCTAGTTCCAGGACAGCCAGGACCTGTCTCGAAAAACCAAAAAAGAGAGAGCGAGAAAGAAAGAAATTCAATTTCTAAACCTAGTGGGACAGACTTGAGCTCCTACTGGCATCCCATGGAGTCAGCATCCAAGACAACATTTTGTACTGCCCTGATACATATGCCAGGAGACAGTTCTTGGAACTTGTAAGCAGCCTCCGCTATTCCAAAAGACATTTTGTTTGTGGCTTTATCTCTAGATTTGGAATCAGAATACATGATCATAGATTAGGTCAGAAAGTGTACTGCATTCCCCTGGCCATGACTGACTATGACAGACTAGTCAAGGGCTGAATTTGGCAGCTAACATAACTCTATAGTAACCTCAGGATTTTCTGCTGAAAACGCTGGGACATGGAGTTTTCCTATTTTGCTAGATTTGAGTCTGCAAGGATTCCAGATACTCTGGGAACCACATAAAGCCTAAAAATGGTATCAATATCCAAGAAGGAAAGGCACAGAACAGAGATCATGAAAAAGATTTGTTGCACAAATACTCAACAAATACTGAGCATCATATATATATGATAAAAGGTTATGCTAGATACTGCGATGCATCAACAAGTAAACAAAGACCAAAACCACTGCCCCACATGGTCACGTGTAGCCCACCTGCTCTCAAATTCCCTGCATAGTAAATGTCTTTAAACTGCTGATCTTCCTCCTGCTACTCTCCAAGTGTTGGGACTACAGGTGAGTCATCATAATAATTTTCTGCTACAATTAGTCTTGTATAATAATGTAGTAGCTGGGGAATAAAGAGACGACTCGGTGGTTAAGAACATTTTCTTATTATTATATTCTTACCAAAAACATAGACTTTGATTACCAGCACCCACACAACAGCTCACAACTGCCTGTAACTCCACTTCCAGGGGATCAGAGAATTCCCTCTTTTGGCTTCTGCAAGAAGCACACACACATGGTGCACATTTATACAAGGAAGCAAACACTCATACACATAAAATAAAAACCAACTTTTAAAAAAAGCTTTGAGAGCAAGAATACATACAGGACCTGGAAAGATGGTACAGTAGTTAAGAGCACTGACTGTTCTTCCAGAGGACCTGGGTTCAATTCCCAGCACCACATGGCAGCTTACAACTGTATTAAACTCCAGTCCCAGAGGATCTGACATCTTCTTCTGGCCTCTGTGGGTACTTCATGCACATATATGCAAGCAAAACAACCACACATACTAAAATAAAAATTTAAAGCAAGAATACAGCAGTTGGCTGGGCCTGGTGTGTGACATTGCGAAGCTGCAGTCCTAGCACTTAAGAAGCAGAGATAGGAAGACTACCTCAAATGTGCCCAGAACTATAAAGTGAGTTCAGACTAGTTGGGGTTACAAAGATAAACCCTGTATTAAACAAAGCAAAAGAAAACAAAACACACATTTTTTTTTTTAAAGTTGGAAAAGCAGACAGGAAGAAGGGCTTGGGATTGCATGTCAGTAGTAGAGCACCTGCTCACCAAGAAAGAACCCAAGAAGCTGTGTATTCATCCCAGTACCTCAGAAATTAATGTTGCATTTTTACTTGTTTTTAGTCATTTATTTTGTGATATGAGGCACTGAATCTAGGGCTTCAAGCTTGCTAAGTGAGATGGTTTGGAAGAAAATGACCCCGTAGGCTCACTGGGAATGGCACTAGTAGGAGGTGTGGCCTTGTTGGAGAAGGTGTGGCATTGTTGGAGGAAGTGTGTCACTGTGGGCAGGCTTTGAGATTTCAGATGCTCAAGCCAGGCCCAGAATGACATTCTCTTCCTGCTGCTTGCTGATCTGGATGTAGAACTCTCACCCCCTTCTCGAGCACTACATTTGCTTCTGTGCTGCCATGCTTCCTACCATGACGATAGACTAAACTGCTGAATTGTAAGCCACCTCCAATAACGTTTTAATTTTTTTGCGAGTTGCCATGGTCATAGTGTTTCTTCATAACAAGAGAACACTGACTAAAACTCTAAGACAGTGTTCTACCACAGAGCTATATGGCCAGCCCTCTTTTCTATTTTATTTTGAGCCAGGGTCTTGCTAAGGCTAGCCTGAACTTGTATTCTTCTAATCTCAGTCTCCTGAACGTCTGGTATTACAGGTGTATGCCACATCTGGTTTTAGGCTTATCGTTGCTTTCCTTAAATATGTTTCTCTAGTTAAGGACATAATTTTTTTGCCATCACCATCTCCTTGTTATAAATGTTCACCATCTTTCTTTCATCGTGTGATTGTTAGTTGGACAACTTCATTTAGGTATAATTTAACAGGCATTTTTTTCAACACCATTCTACATGGGCCAGTAAGGTGGTTCAGTGAGTAAAGGTGCTTGTTGAACAATCTTAGCAACCTGAGCTTGATCCGTGGAACTCATGTAAAGGTGGAATGAGAAAACCAACTCTTGAGAGTTGACCTTTGACCTTCACATACATATGGGCATACACATGCTAATAAAGTTTTAAAATATTGTATCTAGTCTATACCATCCTTCCTTCTTAAATGAAGAATAAGGCCAAAGGACACTGAATAAGAAGCCTAAATCCATGAGCTCACACAGTGCTCTGAAAATTAAACAATAAACGTAAATATGAGACATTAACATTTGCCTATCACTGATTTTATATTCACAACAGATGAACTAAAGATTCTGGACATTGATAAATAATGGTTTATGATTCTGAAATCTGTATCCTTTTCTTCTTCTTCTTCTTCTTTTTTTTTTTTTTTTTTTTTTTTGAGGCAGGGTTTCTCTGTAGCTTTGGAGCCTGTCCTGGAACTAGCTCTGTAGACCAGGCTGGTCTTGAACTCACAGAGATCCGTCCGCCTCTGCCTCCCAAGTGCTGGGATTAAAGGCGTGCGCCACCACGCCCGGCTTGAAATCTGTATTTTAGGAAAACATAATCTTACAATGGAATTCCCTCTTTTGAGGACTAAGGACTCACTGGGGTACATAGTATGAGTAAGTCCATGCCCATGTATACCAGTATAAGCAAAGACCAAAGGAAAACAACTGTAAGTGAATGGACAACCCCAGACAGTCCCTGAATCATACGCAATGCTGCTGCTCACCTACAGTCCTGCCTCAAACAGAAACCCAGCACATTTTGCAGCAGAGATGTGATCAGAAGGGTTATTTACTGGAGCTGGCCCAGAGATGTTAGTGCAAAGACGGGCTCCTTAGCCTGAGGAGCCTGTCTTCATTTGTCTTTCCTATATAGTTCCAAAAAAACGTAAAAGCACAGCTGGTCTCTGCCCTGCCAGAAGAAGGAGGACGAAGAAGGAAGCATGGCTTCTTTGCTGGTCCTTCTCCAGTGAGAAGATCTCAAGGCCTTTCACCACCACTTAAGAGTTTTACACTGCATAGTTCCAGCCATCATCCAGCTTCATTCCAGCTTGTGTTCGCAGCAAGAATAGTCTTTCCTAATGCTCGAGGGGAGCTTAACCTGCTGTATCTATTTACATATAGAACACAACGGTAACTGATGGACAGTCCTGGAAATTTCCAACAGCTGGGCCAATACATCGAGTTTGGAATTTGACCCACTACACTCTATAGATAAGATGATTATTTTCCATTTTATAGGTAATAACAGAAAGAAAGTGGGAGACATTCTTAGCACTAACAAGGGGTCTATCTGCAGGCCTGGGGAGAATGCCAGTAAGAAAATGAGGACACTAATGCTAAGGAGGGGGCAGCAGTAAGCAGGAGATGCCCAAAAAAGTAAACCTGAAAGATGCCAAAAAAACAAAACAAAACTGTTTCCTGAAATTTGGTCTGAGTCAGATTTGCACCTAAGTAAGAGAATATTTTCTTCTATTTCACCTTTCTGAAACCACAAAGCCTACCGTTCAGAAAATCACAAGGGCACAGAAATGACATTAAGCCATCACTTTTTGCCTTGATGAGAAGGTATGGATGAATATTAGTAGCTTTGTCTCTCATATGTGCAGTTATATATGTAAATATAATAAATATAATATCCCCCCATTTTATCCTTTTCCCCAACGGAGTGCTAATGGGCAATCTTTTGCACTGACATGTGCATATTTACAGGTGCACGTACACACACAAGCTCAAGTGTGAAGGGGAAGGAGCTAGCTCTGCCAGCTGAGTCCATACCTATAGGTGCATTTCACCACCACAAGCACTTTCATGGGGACACTCAATTTCATGGGGAAAATCAGTTCAAGAGCTAAACTCAAGGGACAATGTTTTGTTTGTTTTTTGTTTTTCAAGACTGGGTATCTCTTTGTAGCCTTGGCTGTCCTGGAACTCCCTGTGTAAACCAGGCTGGACTTGAACTCACAGAGATCTGATTGCCAAGCCTCCTGAGTGCTGGGATTAAAAGCATCTACAATCACTGACCAGCTCAAGTGATGACTTTTATTTAAAAGAAATCTACTATTCAAGAATCAAAAGGGAAGGGTTTACCTTCTGATTCTACAGAGCAGGCCTGAGTTACACATTAAGAACCTAGCAAAGTACAGTTATCAAAATGGGACTTTCTTTGCACAGGCTGAGCTGGATACATTTCAGTGGTTATGTTAAAAGCAGAATTGGGGAAAATCTTAAACCAGGAGTGGAAAAAAAGCCAAGTGCTGGATGTGCTACCATGGGTGGCCACAAAGCAGCCAAAGCCCCAGTTAAGCTCTTAGCTAAATGAATGTCTTCTTTAAACACTTTCCTGTCTTCTACACCTAGACCACAAAGTGAGAAATTACCTGAGACATAATCACATATGAATCTGAATAACTTTGAGTTGCAAAATGCTTATATTGCTCTTTGTCTGCCTGTCTGTCTATCCCTCTGCATGGCTAAGAGAACTAAGGCACAAACACACAGATGACAATATAAACAATGCCAGGACATACATGTTAGCAAACACGTCCAATGGCAGTACTGAGGAGGCTAAGGAAGGATTAATAGCTTGAGGCTAATTGATGCTATCTGATAAAACTCTGTTTCAAAAATAAAACAAAAAGAACTATTAAGTAGTTTCAAAGTTCTAGAAAAATCAAAGAGAAGCAAAGAAAAAATAATTCATGTCACAGAGACCATGAAAAAAAAATCCCTAAATGACAAAAAAAGAACAAATGAAGACTGAATATAATAAAAAAGGTGAATTATGTTTTAAAACCATACTTTCACAGAGGTTACAGTGCACTATTTTTATAAACAAATGTGCCACTCTGTCCACTGGAATGGTTCCATTCAAAAAGACACATAAGCCAGGGGAATCTCTAAGTTCAAAGCCAACCTACTTTACAGAGCTAGTTCCAGAACTGCGGGGGCTACACAAAGAAACCCTGTCTTGGAAAACAATAACAGCCACCACCGCCACAACAACAACAAAAGACACAGTAACAAGTGTTGGCGAGGATATGGGAAAATGTGAACATGCATACAGTATTGGTGGGAATATAAAACGGTACAGCTGCTTTGGAAAACAGTCTGGCAGTTCTTCAAGGGTCATTCAGAGTTACCATATAAAGCAGCAGTTCCACTCCTAGGAACATACAGAAGGGAACTGAAAATGGATATGTCCTGGATTGAATGAGAACGACCCCCATAACCTCAAATATTTGAGGGTTTGGGCTCCAATTGATGGAACTGTTTTGGAAGGACTGGGAGGTATGGCCTTGGGTGAGGAGGTATATCGTTTGGGGGTGGGCTTTGAGATTTCGAAAGCCCACGCCATTTCCAGTTAGCTCTATCTCTGACTCATGCTTGTGGAGCAAGATGCATGATTGCAGCTATTGCTTCAGTGCCATGCCTGCCTGCCTGCCGCCATGCTCCCTGCCTTGATACTGAAACCATAAGCCCCAATAAACCATTTTTTTTTCTTAAGTTGCCTTGGTCATGGTATCTTATCACAGCAATATAAAATTAACAAAGACAACATCCATGCTAAAAATTGTACATGAATATTCATATTAGCTAAAATACAAGGCAATACATACATATAAGGAAATATTTAACCATAAGAAAAAATGAAATTCTAACATATACATACAATAAAAAATTAAGAGCAAGAACCAAAAATGACAGCACATTCTTGTAATCCCAGGAAGTTGAAGAGGATCCTAAGTTCAGAGCCAGCCTGGCTAGAAAGCAAGACTCTGTTAAACAACAACAACAACAAATACTCAAAGATAGAGAAACTTCAAGATGGCTCAGCAGGTAAATGTGGTTGTTGAGGATGGTAGTTTGAATGAGAAAGGCCTCCACAGGTTCATAGGCTTGATCACTTGGTCCCCAGTTAGTAAAACTACTTGGGAATGATTAGGAGGTATAGCATTGCTGGAGGAGGTGTGTTACTGAGGGTGGGGTTTGAGTTCTCAAAAGTCTAAGCCAAGCCCAAGAGCTCTCTATTCATACCTGCAACTTGTGGGATCATGTGTAAGCTCTCAGCAATAGCTCCACCACGTCTGCCTGCCTACTACCATGCTTCCCACCTGCCACCATGCTTCCTGCCATGATGCTCACAGATTAACCTTCTGAAACTACAAGTAAGCTCCCAATAAAATGCTTTCTATTCTAAGTTACCTTGGTCATAGTGTTTCATTGTAGTAACAGTAACCCTAACTAAGACCAGAGTATGAACTAGAGCCCACAGGAGGAGGAGAGAATCAACTGAAAGCTGACGATTGAAAGATGTCCTGTGGTCTCTCTACACTTATATAAACATGATCTGCCTGCCTCTGCCTCCCTAGTGCTGGGCTTAAAGGTGTGTGCCTCTATGCTCTGCTGTGCCTAAATTCCTTAATTTTAAAATTCAGGGGGAAAAAACAATCCAATTTGAAAGATAAATATCTAACAATCAGTTTATAAGAGAAAGAAACAACAATTACCTAAAGCACATAAACAACTCCACCTTTATGATGACCCATTCAGGTTAAAGCTAAAGGGTGATACATTTGTAGCTATTAATTATAAATGTGCAACAAGTGTTATATTACATGACATAACTAAAAGCCTACAAGAAAACCTGTGACATAATGAGGGGATTAAACATTCACACAAACCTTTCTCTGGGAGGAAAATTAGACAATTCTACCAAAAATTTTAATACATATCCTATTTATAGGAATAGTCTTATAAAAGTATTGGCTATGTTTAGATATGTACATAGAGGTACGTACCACAGAACAGTCTATGTAACACTGTCTTAAAAAGCAAGAAACTAGGGAAAAGTCAGACTCCCCTCCCCCCAAAAAAACCTGGAGAAATTCTTAACCCAGTCACTCCTTTGTGAAGTAGTCACTAAAAAGAATGAGACAAGCATTTTTCTATGCAGGAACTGTCTCTGGGAAGATGCCTATAGAACAGTGTCACAGCCAGTGGCGATCAGGGTGAGAGAACCTTCCTTCCTGTAAACCCTTCCACATTTTGGAAGGTCAAATTAGAAGAGAAGAATGGCACATGGGTATGAAAGTGCCATAACATAAACTATGACATTTTTAAAGGTCAGCATTTGTACCAAATGAGTACATTATCAAATATTTTTTAGTTAAAAATTGCATGTAATGATTCCATGTTAATGAAGATATATAAAAGTAAATCAGTGAAGGTCAGCTGTTAGAGCAATCACTCCTATAGTTCCAATGTTAAGACCAGCCTGAGATAGTCACAGCTCAAGGTCTAACTGTTTGCAAGAAATACTGACTAAAAAAAACTATACAGAGTTGGGCAATGCTGCTGGGCTGTGGTGGCACACACCTTTAATCCCAGCACTCGGGAGGCAGAGGTAGGAGGATCTCTGTGAGTTCGAGGCTAGCCTGGTCTACAGAGCAAGTTCTAGTACAGGCTCCAAAGCTACACAGAGAATCCTGTCTCAACCCCCAATCCTCTGGGAAAAAAAAAATCCCACAACACAATACTCAAATAGATTAGTTAGTGGAAAAGAATAAATTCTAAGTCAGGTATGAGGGAACACTCCTGTAATCCTAGCATTCAAAAAGATGAGGAAGGAGGCTCAAAAGTTCAAAGCTGCCCTTGGCTACACCATGAAATAATGTTACCAAACTCAAGCGAGGTAGCTTTGGTGACTTGTGCTTAATACCTCAGTGTTCAGAGGGGGACAGGATAGGACTGCCATGAGCTATAGGCCAGCTTAGACTCATAAGCAAGTTCCAGGCTAACCTGGGCTAAAAAGCCAAAACCAGTCCACCAACCAAGATGCCTTCCATAAGAAATAAGAAGGTACATACTTCAAATTTAATAACCCATGAGAAGGATTTTATACCAATAATTGAGAGCTCCTCCCATCAGAAACACAAGAATAGTTCAATATTACAAATATAGAAAGCCAAGAACGTGTCAAGACACATAACTAACATGCAAAAATTAGTGCTGGCATCAGAGAAAGACATCATCTCAAACAAAACCAAATTATTCAACAAAATAAAAAGAAATGAAACCAAAAGACTGGTTAGTTGTTTTTAGGAGCTGGGAGAAGTACTGTGAGTGATTGATTGCTTCAGGGTCTTTGAGAAAAATTCTGGAATTGATATGGCAATGAGAGCTCACCCTCTTGTTCTGACTCAAGTAATGGCCTCTGCCACATCTTTCTGCCACCATCCTGTCGACCTCACCATGAATACTCTCAAACTTAACCAAAGGAAGTCTTCCTGCCTTTATATTCCTCCATCATTTGTCACAGCAACAGAAAATTGGTACCAGGGAAGGGAACTCACGCTGTCATCAAAACTTCATTATCTGGTTCTTAAGGAGTTGGAACTGGTTTCTGGAGGAGTTTGGAAGTCTGGAGATGATGGTCTGAGAATACCGTATAAAAAGCTTATTGGGTGATTCTGGTGGGAGCTCAGAGATCAGAACTCTAACTCTAGGAAGGGAAGGCCAGGCTCTTCACAGGAGTCATCTGTGTTACACTGTAGCAAAGAAGCCATCTCCAATTGTGCTTGCTCTAAGCCTTTGCAGAAGGCTAGGTTTAAAGGTAACTGAGCTGACAGAAAATGTCAGACTGTACCAGATTATTGCTGGCTGCATTCAGTCACACTTGCAGTGAGAATGCTAGCAGAAAACAATTTTTTAAAAAAAAAATTGAGAAACTTTTGTTGTGAAACAGTTGCTCAAATAAGGAAGGAGTGTAAAGCTGGAGCCGAGAAAAGCATGGCTGCTGAAAAAAAATGGCATCCAAGTACTTTGTGAAAAGACACTAGGAAGGATGCCTTAAAGGCACCTCCAGATTGCTCAGGCACCACCCACCAAACCCCATCCTGGAATGCTCGAACATATAATGGTCTTAACACATTTCAAAGATTTTATTTAAAGAAGAGTTCTAGGTACACTGAATGCACAGGGCAATTAACAGAAGTGTTTGCAGCCATCTAGACACCCAGGAACAGAATGATCCAAAAGGTTCGGCCACCACTGGAACTGGTGGCAGAACCTGGCACTGTGCACCTAATGCTAGTTTTGTGAGTTACAGGGTCATGAAGACTACCACCCAGATTGCAAAAGAAGGTCTAGGAGTTCTGACATTGTGTGGCAGGGTTAGGATAGCTGCAGCAATCCCTGCAACAACAGTTCATGAAGCTGTGAGTGTGAGAACAAAGACAAATGGAAACCCCAGTAAGTTAGAGGTGTCAGGAACACGAAAAGACCAAGAAAGCTGCAAGCAGCAAGTACAGTCAGTCTAAAACAATGAACAAGATAGATGGGATTTTAAATCTCATTACTGACTTACTTAGAATGTTATGTCTTTTACATTTTTTAAATTAAAAAAAAAGATTTTTTTTTAATTTCAAAGAGCTGGGATGAGAAAATTAGCAGCCATGCCCCAAAATTGCTCATTTTGAAGATTTGTTTAATTGATTTTTTTTTTTTTACCCTTTCTCACAGTGATCTATCAGCTCTTTCCATTGGCTTTATCTTTGATTACTTTCCTACCTCTGAGGACAGGAGCTATGGCCCAGTAGTTAAAAATACTGCCTGCTATTCCAAAGAACCAAGGTTTGATTCTTAGCATCTACACAGTAATATACAACAGTCTGTAATTCCAGTTCCAGGGGATCTGATGCCCTCTTCTAACCTCCATGGAAACCAACCACACACGGTGAACAAACATACATGCAGGCAAAACACTATACTCATAAAAATAAATAATCTTTTAAAAGCTTTTTTTCTGGGACTGGAGAAATGCAGTGGTTTAGAGTGTTTGCTGCTCTTGCAGAGGACCCAGGTTCAGAATCCATGTGGTGGCTCAAAACCCTTTGCAACCCTACATCCAGGAGACCCAAAAGCCTCTCTGGCCTCTGTGGGCACAAATGTGGTGCATATATATATGTGCAGGCAAAGCACTCATATATGTAAAAATAAATGAATCTTTAAAAAAAGTTTTTCCTATTTGATGTTCACCTTTATACTTCAACTTTAAAATCTCAAACAGGGAGTTGTGAGGGGGTTCTGGGAAAAGCTAGAGGTGAGTACGGGTGAACATACATTATATACATGCATCATAGAAAAATATTTTTAAACCTTATGAATAAATGATTATGTAACCAGATTTACCCATCATTTCCTTTAAGTTTTCTTAAAATGTGGCCATAGGCTACTAACTGCACACTGAACATTGTATAGAGAGAAGGTCAAAAGCACAAGGAAGTGTTTACATTAAACAAAAATAATTTCTTCTTTATGTAATAATAAAATCATATCAATTAAGAATTATTTGCATTTGTGCATTTTGTGTATATGTGTATGCACACGTGTGTGAGCACACACGCACCAGTGAGTGTATAAAAATAGGAGGCAGGAAGACAACTTGTAAGACTCTGTTTTCTACCACATTGGGGACTGAACTCAAGCTGTCAGAATTGGCAGCAAGCACCATCAGTACCCAAATTTTAAAATCAAATAAAAATTTAAAATATAAAATTCTCATTAAAAACATGGTAATCATGGGACAAGGAAGAGGCTGTCCTTTCTGCCCCCAATATTAAACACACTGAGCGCTTCAGACAACTATATATATCCAGGAAAGAGCCGGACTTAGGCAGTATGTTTTCTTCAAGCACCTACCCGTGGATCCCACCATACTGAGAATACTTGGGTGACTAAATCCCATTTCCAGCCATTTTCTTTCTTCTCTTCTAACAGTATTTACAGAGAATCCCAACAGTTTTAAGTGGAGATGAGTTATTCAAATTCTTTTTTCAGTTGTTTAGTTATTTTTATTTGGGGGCATTACTCCTGGCTAAATTTGCTAAAAATAAAAATGTAATCAAGTTTTAGTTGTACTAAAGAAGGCAACAGGAAGATGCAAAGAAAACTAGATGCTAAATGTTTAGCATCTAGTTTAGACAAGATACTTTACAATGTGCTTATTGACTAATTCCTTTTTTATTTTTAATAAGCCAGAATATTAACGTAGCAAGGCTAATTTGAATTCACTACATGAACTTACTTGATTCTCCTCTACTTCTTGAATACTAGAATTATAACTTTTCACCACCATGTGCGTCATGAAGCTGTGTGTGTGTGTGTGTGTGTGTGTGTGTGTGTGTGTGTTCAGACTTGCATTTTATGTATATGGGTGTTTTGGAAACATGTATGTCTTTGTATACCTGGTGCCTGTGAGGGCTGGAACAGAGTGTTCGATCTCCAGGGTCTGGAGTTAAAGATAGCTGTGAGCTGCTATATGGGTACTGGAAACAAACCCAGTACTCTGAAAGCAGTCAGTGTTCTTAACTGCTGAGTCATCTTCCCAGCCCAGATCTCTCAATTGTAACAAGTTCTATTTCACATTTACAACTATATAATTGAGTTCTTTACTGATTCTGTCAAAATTCCTTTCTAAGCAGGAAAGTCTAATACAGTTCCCAAGATTACATTCAAATACTCAGATATCATTCACTAAAGCACATGGAATGCCTCAGTTACAGGCATTTACAACTGTGTAAAGACTATGAAACTAGAATCAGCAGATAAAAGATTATCAACAAAGCATAGGTGTGCAAGGTAAACCTTAAAGTTTTGTTCTGAAGATAAAGCCAGTGCTGCCAAAGTAGAAAGCAAAGTGAGGAAGGAAGTGAGGAAGCCCACCCACAGAAATCCAAGGCTCTCCACCCCATGCCCAAGTTCCCAGCACACAGGAGCACAGCTTGTGCCCACTTCTTAAGAGAGTACTCGCAAACCCCTGAAAGCCCTTCCATCACTGTTCAGGGCCTGCATCCATGAGTACACTGCCCCATTCCAGGCACCAGCTATTAGGCATGTGGAAGAAGAAAAACTAGATTATTCAAAATGAGAAGGAAATTGTAAAATATAATCTGCTGTTAGCAGTCCTTGGCAGAAAAGACCAGCAGCTGATGTCATAAAATACAGCAGGAGCATCACCTGTGTGGCACAAACCTCAACAGGATGGATGGCTCATCTTAGCTCCTGAGTAAAGGGAAAGCATTTGTTGCCTTCGTTTCCCTAAAGCAAAACCTAAGTGTACTTTTATACACACAACCTACACAAAGTTGGGGTTTTTTTGTTTGTTTTTTAATTTTTTTTTCAAGACAGGGCTTCTTTGTGTAGCTCTGGCTGTCCTGGAACTCACTCTGTAGACCAGGCTGGCCTCAAATTCACTGAGATCCTCCTGCCTCTGCCTCCCAGGTGCTGGAATTAAAGGTGTGCACTACCAACGCCTAGTCAGACTGAGTATTTTTTAAACTGTGCTTATGGCCAAATAGAAGGGGAAAAGAATAATTAAATTTACCTGTCACATTCTGAACTCAAGTGACAACTGTGATCAGGCAATCAATTATAAGCTAAGTTCTTTAAGAGCTTTAAAGTATGCGTTTTTAAAATAAAGAAAACATCAGAAGCTATTTAATTTCTCAAAATACACAGTTTTCCAAGATCTAAACAAAGAGCTTTTCAAGAGAAAAAAAATTTGGGAAAGCTAATTCTGTATGAATAGGACCACTTCATTCTATAGAGAACACACACACATAAACATACACACCCCAAAACAGTCTTGCCAGGTGTGGTAGCACATGCCTTTAATCTCTGTGAGTTTGAGACCAGTATGGACTACACAGCAAGTTCAAACCTACCAGAGTTACATAATGAGACCCTGTCATTTACTAACACTAAAGAATCCAGAAAAACAAAGTCCTAAAACTATGTTCATCCTCAATTTCTCAGGTTACTCACAATCTTTCTTAATAAATCCTTTTCAGATTCATTAAAGAACTCCCATGCAACAACAAATGAATCAATTTTCCACAGATTACATTCTGGTAAGATGGTTTGATTCAAAAATCAAAATATTTAAAATTAATTCTATGATAGAGAATGAGAAATCTGAAACATAGTGGCACACTACTTTTGTATTTTTATGTGAAAATGTACCACATTTAAAAAATTGGTATTTGAATTAAATTATACATGTCGTCAATTATGGTTATTTGCAGCAGTTTTGCTCTATACAATCAGTCACTCAAGCAATGAACTAGTACTAATGGAAGCAGGGTTTGGCTCCTTTAAGCCTCTCTGCTCACAAAATTGACATCAACTAATCAGCACATAACCTCATTGTATGTGCTAATGTTTTATGTATAATGTGCTTCTATCTGGAAACTCCTTATTTAATAATATGCTGCTGATTCATCAACCTTAACTCATGGCTGACAATATTGCTAACTCCTGCCCTGAACAAAGCTTACCTAACACTTGCATCTTACATATCTGTTGTTGGTTTGGGGGACAGGTTCTTTCTGTGTAGGTGCCCCTAGCTGTCCTAGTACTTGTTTCTACCTCAAAAGTGCTGGAATGAAAGGCATGGACCAACACACCCAGCTAAACTGTGGTTTACAACTCTAGTTCTTACAATCAGACCTAAAGCCAAAATTTTAGTGTGACTTTGGGGGTCATCTAAAACAGTAAAAAACAAGCAAAAGAAGCAAGTTGGGTGACAAGTTCAGGAGGTAGAGCCAGGAAAATCCAGCATTCAAGATCATCATCAGCTACCTGAGTTGAATTTGTAGCTATCTGCTTAATATCTCTTTAGGGGAAAATCAAATATACTTATCACTATTACACATTAAAGTGTCTTTAAGGTGGTGGTGGGAAGTAGAAATGGACATGGATCAAGATTTATTGTCAAAAGAAAAAATATAAAATGTTCTAAAGCTGGGTTTGGTGGTTCACACCTTTAATCCAGCATTTGGAAGAAAGAAGCAATTGGAAGACAGTTTGTCTATACAGTGAGTTCCAGGTCACCTTGCCTCAAAAAAAGAAAAGAAAAAGAAAACGGTTCTAAACAAACAACTGAAGACCCTCATTAACCTTTCAGGCTGCAGTAGTATATGCAGGTAGTTACAGAACTTGAGAGACTGAGGCATCAGAACTACAAGTTTGAAGCCAGCCTGGACTAGACACAGAGAGTTCCAAGTTGAGCTACATGAGACCACTTTAAAAAAACAACAACATGGTCTCTGTTACATATTCATTGTTGATTTAAAAAAAATTATTTGCTTACGGGGTGAGAGTGGCACAGACATGTGGAGGTCAAAGAACAACTCTGGAGAGTCAATTTTCTTCTTGTCCATGTGGCTCCCCAGGATCAAAGTCAGGCTGTTAGGCTTAGTGACAAGCCCCCTTACCAACTTGCCACCTCCTGGTACAATCACTGGTTTAATTTTAACTTTTCTGGAGTATACAAAATTCTGAACTGGGTGTGGTGGCTCAAAAGTAATCAGGATCCAGGAAGTAGAGGCAGGAGGGTTGCTGAAAGCTCCAACTAAGCCTATGCTACATGAGTTCCAAGCTAGCCTGGACTACAGAATGAGAATAGCCTTAAACAACAAAATTCTTAACTAAGAATCACACAAAAAGAGGCTACAGGTTACAGTTTGCCACCATGGGTTACATAGCAAGATTCTGGTCTTAAAAAAGGGGGAGGAATGTGGGGTAGAGATCATGTGCTGGAGAGACGGTTAAGAGCATGTGTTGTTCTACTAGAGGATCCAAGTTCAATACCCAGCAACCCTGTAAGTCTAGCTCCAAGGGGGGGAATCTAATACCTCAGGTCTCTTTGGGCACCTGTACTATACACACACAGATACTTAATAGGAAAAATAAATAAATATTTTTATTTTTTGAGACAGAGTCTCTATACAGCTCTGGCTGTCCTGGAACTTGCTCTGTAGAATAGGCCGGCCTCAAACTCACAGAGATCCACCTGCCTCTGCCTCTGGAGTGCTGGGATTAAAACACTAAGATGTAAGGGTAAAAGATGGTAAATTAAATCAAACTACAATACCCATACAGGTATGCAACTGGAAACAATGAATTCAAATATCAGATGGAAACAATGAATTAGAACATCAGAATGAAAAAACTAGTAAGTACATTTGACAAAATACCTCAGAAAAATGAGTTTAACTTTCTAAACATTTTCTAATATGCTCATTCAGGCTGCATTTCTACTCTCCATAACAAAATTGGTACACATACTAAATATCATCTAATCACACCAACACTTGAGATTTACGCAGTAAAAGCATGGGAAGTTAACTGTTAAGACCAGAAAAAGTTTAAAAGCTGGACTCAAAAACAAGTAACCAACATTCTTCTATCAAATTTCAGATGATATAATGATTGTTCTTCAGATATATGTGTCTACAGAACACATAAACTTTATGTTTATATAAACGCAGATAAGAAATTAATTTAAAATAGTAGAGATCTACAGGAGTCAGGCAAGAAAAGATGCTTATCTTATTAAGGAAGAAATAAAAGGCACATCACACAATCCTAAATATAAAATTGATCTGTGAAAAACAACAAACACCATGTGTATACACACAAACTGCTAACAATTTCTTCTCTTTTTTACAATGAACGTATACAATGTTTATTACAAGCATTAGGTAGATTCTCAGCAAATCTTATCTTTTTTTTCTCCCCTTGTTTGTCCATTTTAAAAATAAAATGGGGCTGGAGAGGTGGCTCAGCAGTTAAGAGCACTTATTTCTCTTATAAAGGACTTGGGTGATATAATAGTCAAACTTATAGTCATGCTAGTTAGGTTTTCAAGATATATATAGATATATTTCAGATAAGTATTCTTCAAACATTTCAAAGACCTATAGAATATGACATTTAAAATGTTTAATAACTTAAACTTTTCATGACAATGAGACAAGTCTGCTCCTGGCAGCATCAATGTACTCCAGAGAAAATGATGGCCATCAAAAAACTCTGTATGGCAAAAGCTAGTAGGCAAAGAAAGTGCCCTTGCTCCAATTGCTGACAGTTACTATCTAAACTGAACCAGCAGAACACACACACAAAAAAGGCATCTGCCAAGCTTTGCCAAGTCAAGGTAGGCCAGTCCTTCAAATTTCCCTGCTTCACAGGAAAGTCTGTCAGATATTCTAGGCCTATAGGCCAAGGATGGATGCCCCAACATTACAGAGGAAATGTGGATGATTGTCCAGGAAGCCAATTGTTTCTGTCATTTCCTACATTTTTGGAAGTAGCTTGCCTGTACTACCTGCTTACTCAGGTATTATTATTTCCTTCTCAGGTCTTTGATGGAGTTAAAGACTAGATAATTATAGTTTTTCTTAGTTATGATAAAAGGTAAATTAGATATAAAACTTTAAACTCACCAATAGATAAAAATTTTCTCTAATATTGTCAAATACAAATAAACTAAATACTGTAACTGTAATTCTTACTTGATAACTGTTTTGCTGTATGTAATTTTACTATGTTAAAGTTAAAACCTTCTCTTTTGATTAGACAGAAAAGGGAGAAATGCTGTGGTGTGATCTTTATGCTGTGACTATGTATTTCTCTCATTGGTTAATAATAAAAGTTGTCTGACCAATATTCAGGCAGGATAAGATTAGGCGAACAATCTAACTGAGAACTCAAGAGGAAGAAGGGCAGAGTCGGGAGATGCCAGCCAGCGGGAACAGCCAGGGTAGCAAGACCACAGGAAAAGCTACAAGTCACATGGCAATATACAAATTAATAGAAACGTATTAATTTAAAAATAGGAGCTAGTTAACAATAAGCCTGAGAAATAGGCCAAACACTTTGAAATTTATATTAAGGACGGGCAGCTGGGAAATGAAAGCACCACCTGGGTTCAATTCCCAGCATCCAGGGGGTGGCTCACAACCAGTAACTCTAGCTCTAGGGAATCTGAAAGTCTCTTCTGAGCCCCACAGATACTAGGCACCCATGTGTAGGCAAAGTGCTCATAAAAATAAAATAAATCTCAAAAAAATTTAAATAAAAGAAATTTAAAGAATAAAATGGTGTTATAAACTTCATGTTTGTCAGACTAAGTAAGGTTCAGCAGGTAAGGGCATTTGCCTTCAAGACTAACCACCTAAATTTGATTCTGAGAATTTGCATGGTAAAATCAACTCTCTGACCTCCTATGCATGCTGTAACATGTGCATGAAGGGAGTACACACATCTACACACACACACACACACAAAATGTAAAAATAAATTCAATAAATTCATATAATAAAATTCATGTTGTTTGAGAATACCTTCTGTATCTTCATTTATTCTTAGAAATTCTACTAAATGCAACTAAAACCAAATACTTCCTTGTTCAATGACAGAATTTCAGCAATGCTCTCAAAATCATGACCCCACACCAATCAAACAGGAACCACTGATTGGACTCAGTGGATTGTAAACAAACCAACAAAAAGGAAGGGACTATATTGAGGAGGATCCAAGGAGAGTTGAAGGAGAAAGGGTGGATATGATCAAAATACATGGTATACATAAAGTTCTCAAAGAAAAAAATTAAAAATCTAATTTAAAAAAATCCTCTCCAAAAGACTGATGGCACACACCTGTAATTCCAGCTTAGAAGGTAAAGAGGAAGATCAAGAATTCAATGTCATACTCTGCTTCATGAAGAATACTAGGCCAACCTGGACAATATCATACCTCAACCAGCAAAACACCCCACCTTCTCTAAAACTTGTTCTCAATATTTAGCAATTCCTCAAACTGAGATGTTTAATATTAATGACAGGAATCAACAAACATTTCTATAAAAGTCAGACAGGAAATACCTTAGGCTCTGGGGCACACATGATCTGTTATTTATATATTCACTAGCTTTTTTACATTTTAGAAATATATTTAAAATTTTCTGAGCTGGGGATAGTGGCTCCCGTGTGTAATCTTAGCACCTAGCAGACAGTGAGCAATACTAGGACATCAGGGACACAGAGTGAGAGCCTGCCTCAGACAACAAAATTCTTACATAAATGTCACACAAAACCAAACCACTAGAATTAGCTTGCCAGTCACAATTTGCCAAGCACTGACTTCTAAGAAGTCAGCATCCGGAAAAAGTTTGCTGTTAGAGTATATTCTACCAAAGGCACCAAAAATCACACCAAAGTCAACTGTGGTTCACATTAATAAATCAGATGACATCGTAGCAACTAAAACTGATTAATAAATATGTTGAACTCTATACTTTGACAAGGAAATCTCTAACAGAAACTTCTACAACTCATATTACACATAATGGGAAACCTACTAACAGAAACTTCTACAACTCATAACACATGAATAGGAACTTGTATATCACATGTGTATGACTAACGCACATGTCTCCACTTGGAAAACAGCAGCTGAAAGTTGACTACAACATCAAAGCTCAAATTTCCTTTCATGATAATTAAAACCATTTATACATTCAAGTAATCAAAACTGGTCAGTCTGTTTTAGATGTCATCGACTGCTGAAAATTAAGAACAGAATCAAGAGACCGGTGGTGATTTGTTTTCAATTTTAATTAGAAGCCAGCCACAGTAGAACACACCTATAATCCAATGGTTCTAGAGACAGAGGCAGGAGTATCTTTGTGAGTTCAAGAACAGCAAGGTGCAGGACAGCCAGAGTTTATACGGTGAAGCCTTGTTTCAAACTTAGTATTTATTGTGTCCCAAACTATTGGTCACCTTTGTCTAAACTATAACTTTTATATATTTCATTTAATCTAAACTCAAAAGTTTCTCATTAACATCCTGATGCTACTATCAAACATGAACTTCACTAAGAATAAAACTGGGACAGATTCAACGCAATGCCCATCAAAATCCCAGCAAAATTCTTCAAAGACCTCAAAAGAACAGTACTCAACTTCATATGGAAAAGTAAAAAACCCAGGATAGCCAAAACAATCCTATACAATAAAAGAACTTCTGGAGGCAACACAATCCCTGACTTCAAACTCTGCTACAGAGCTACAATAAGGAAAACAGCCTGGTATTGGCATAAGAACAGACAGGAGAACCAATGGAACCAAATAGAAGACCCGGATATCAATCCACACATCTTCAAAAACCTGATTTTTGACAAAGAAGCAAAAAATATCAAATGGAAAAAAGAAAGCATATTTAACAAGTGGTGCTGCCATACCTGGATACCAACATGTAGATGAATGAATACAGACCCATATCTATCACCATGCACAAAACTCAAGTGGATCAAAAGACCTCAACATAAAGTCAGCCACACTGAACCTTATAGAAGAGAAAGTGGGAAGTACACTTGAATGGATTGGCACAGGGAACCACTTCCTAAATATAACCCCAGCATCACAGACACTGAGAGAAACAATTAATAAATGGGACCTCCTGAAACTGAAAAGCTTCTGTAAAGCAAAGGACATGGTCAACGAGACAAACGACAGCCTACAGAATGGGAAAAGATCTTCACTAACCCCACATCAGACAGAGGTCTGATCTCCAAAATATACAAAGAACTCAAGAAATTGGTCACCAAAAGAACACATAATCCAATAAAAAAAAATGGAGTACAGACCTAAACAGAGAACTCTCAACAAAGAAATCTAAAATGGCTGAAAGACACTTAAGGAAATTTTCAAATCCTTAGTCATCAGAGAAATGCAAACAAAATAACTCTGAGATTCCATCTTACACCTGTAAGAATGGCCAAGGTCAAAAACACTGATGACAACTTATGCTGGAGAGGTTGTGGGGGAAAGGGAACACTTTTGCATTGCTGGTGGGAATGCAAGCTGGTACAACCCCTATGGATGTCAGTGTGGCGATTTCTCAGAAAATTGGGAAACAAACTTCCTCAAGACCCAGTAATAGCACTTTTGGGTATATACCCAAAAGATTCTCAATCGTGCCACAAGGACATGTGCTCAACTATGTTCATAGCAGCTTTGTTTGTCATAGCCAGAACCTGGAAACAATCTAAATGCCCCTCGATCGAAGAATGGATAAGAAAAATGTGGTACACTTACACAATGGAGTACTACACAGCAGAAAAAAATAACGACAGCTTGAATTTTGCAGGAAAATGGATGGAGCTAGAAAACATTATTTTGAATGAAGTAACCCAGACACAGAAAGACAATTATCACATGTACTCACTCATAGGTGGTTTTTAAACATAAAGCAAAGAAAACCAGCCTACAAACCACGATCCCAGAGAACTTAGACAACAATGAGGACACTAAGAGAGACTTACATAGATCTAATCTACATGGGAAGTAGAAAGTATAAAAAGACAAGATCTCCTGAGTAAATTGGGAGCATGAGGACCTTGAGGAAGGGTTGAAGGGGGCAGGGGAGAGGCAGGGAGGGAAGCAGAGAAAAATGTAGAGCTCAATAAATATCAATTAAAAAAACTATAAAATAAAAATAAAAAAAAGAATAAAACTGGGTCAGACTGAAAGTCTAAAAGGAAAATGCTAACCACAGTAGTAACCAAATGCCCTCGTATCTTACCTAAACTGGTGGGTTTGATCAGCTCGTCCAGCAGGTCATAGAATGGTAGCTTTTGCAGCTTTATATCCGGATGGACTGGGTGCAGCGCTGATGTGAGATGTGGGAGTTCCAGTTCATGTTTAGGTCCCAGAAGAGAAACAGGGAGTAGTGGGGATGATGCAGGGTGACCATCATAGGTGAGTTGTGGAATGGTAGATGGTGACAGAGTCGCTGGCATAGGACTTGAATGTACGTTGGGGATAGTCAAGTCCGCAGGCGTCATAATTTTCTGAGGGAACCGCCGCCTGTAGAGTTCTTTAATTTTCATTTGTACAGCAGGACTACAGCCAGCCTTTAACAAATGCAGGGCTTTTGTAAGAAGTTCGTGTTTGCGTCCGTGCTTGTTCCTCCCAGCGTAGCCCAACAGTACTTGGAGTTCAGAAACTCTAAGGCTCATAACCATTTGCTTAGAGAAAAAAGTTAAAATATAAAATATTAGTATCTGATACATAATTTACAATTCTAAACAACTTTTATTTAGCATCTTCATGTGGTTTGCTTAAATACCAGTCCAGTTAACATCCTTACTATTCTAAACAAAGTTTAACCAATTAATAATAGAGAAACTTTAAAAGTAATATGCATAAGTTTCTATAAAGGTCACAAGATCAAGTTTACACTATGTAGGACCACATCTCACTTTATCCCTACTACTGAGTGACATTAGCAAGCACTTACTAATTTTCCAGAAGCATAGACGGCAGAATAGTAATGTGCCCTCGAGAGCATTCCTGCCTTCTTAGGGGAAAAAACCTGTAAGTACATTCAAACCAAACATCCCACCTCAAACCCCAGACACATTTACCAAATTCAACTCTCTATATTAACTCTGGAATTCAAGGAACAATCACTATTTTCCTGAGGCCTGTCTCTTAGTCTGTGCTGTTATATTGCTAGCTAGCAGTCCCAGATACTAAAACTCGCGATTCCCACTTAGACATCAAGAATTACATCTGTACACTGTAATACATAAATGACAGAAATCTACTTACCTTTATTAATCTTGGGTTCACAATTTATTTCATCACTGCTTCTACCCTCCACCCCTTCTAAGAACAGGAAATGGAAATCTAACCAGAACCTTCCATTTTAAAGCAACAGAAAAGGGAACCAAAGAGGAAGGGTTGACCCTGACCACACCACTACTTATGGAAGAAGCCCTGTCTCTGACAGGAAATGCCAGGATGAACACACGCCTGCAAGCTTCCCATTCATTAAATTCTCCATTTCCTAAACTATTGGAATCTCTGGCCTCATACCAAATACCAACACACAGTGGCTGCAAGGCCTCCCTACCTTCCTGTATGACTTACTACAAATACCTTTTCTCAGCCAACCCATTGGAGCAACGGCTCTCAACCCTCCTAATGCTGCAGCCCTTAAGCACAGTTCTTCATGTTGTAGTGTCCCCCAAACATAAAATTATTTTCTTTGCTACTTCATAGCTGTAATATTGCTACTGTTTTGAATCATGATATAAAAATCTGTGGTTTCTGACAGTCTTAGGTGATCCCTGTGAAAAGTTTATTCTACGCTCCTAATGGGTTGCAAGCCACAGACTGAGATCCGCTACATTACAAAGTCCTTTCAGGTAGCAGAACAGCCCCCAAATGTGACCAATGAAAGAAGCACTCTGATGCAATACAGCTGGTCAATCAAAGCTGTCAGTCGCTCCACTGTTTCCCACCTTCAGGTCCAGCTTCACCAGCCTGCCCCAGTAGATTGGAACTGTTTGCTATCTATCTCTACTGGCCATTTCTTGGGTATTTAGTTTTCACACTTAACCTGCTGCACTGTCATTTCTATCCGTACACTGATTCCTTGCCTAGATTGAGGTTCTCCAGGACTGATGACCATTCTAGACTGAGGTTCTGAGTATATGGCCATTTTATTTTCAGCATCTAGAACCAGAATTTGTTATCAATTATGTTGACAGTGAAGGAATGAACAAGAAAAGCATGTCAGAAGGAATGGAGGTAGAATGTACAGCGATAGATCATTCAAACCAATGCCCAAATTCTTGAGTTCTACAGGAATACAAAGGTGTAACTCAGACGTTGGAAACAAACTGTTGAGCATAATGGCCTACATGTTAAAGAGCCGCGATTGGGAGGCTAAGGCAGGAAGATCTTAAGCTGAGATATACAGTCTCAAACAACAATAAAACAAATAATTCTACCAATGCTATAGGTATTTTCTTCTAGGATATTAACAGAGATTGTAAATAGGACAACAATTGTATTTTCTCCCTACTCACTGAAACATCCTAGAAAGGTATAAAACAACTGGAAAAATTATTTAAAAGACACCTGCCAGAAATGGTGGAACATATTTATAATACCAGCACTTGGGAGGCAGAGGTAGGCAGATCTCTGTGAGACAACCTGGTTTACACATAGAAAAGTTCCAGGCCAGCCAGAGCTATACTGTGAGACCCTGTCTGATGTGGGATTTCCCTCTGAATGTTGTGAATACCACTGGTTAATACAACAAACAAAAAACCTGTCTTGGGCCAGCGCAGAAAGGAATAGAGGTAGGTGGGGGAAACTAAACTGAATGCTGGGAGAAAGGAGGCGGAGTCAGAAGCCATGGAGCTGCTGCCAGAGACAGATGTGTGGAACCTTGCTGGTAGGCCACGAGCCTTATAGTAAAATATAAAATAATGGAAATGGTTAAATTAAGATGTAAAAGCTAGCCAATAAGAAGTTAGAACTAATAGGCCAAGCCATGATTTAATTAATACAGTTTTTGTGTGGTTATTTTGGGGGTCTGGGCAGCCGGGAAATGAACAAACGGCTTCCTACTACACCCTGTCAAGTGAGAAAGCCTGCAGAGGTCAAGAGAGGGCACGGGATCCTGTGGAAAGAGTTATAGGTACTGTGAGGTGCCCAACAAGGACACTCAGAACAAAACTTGGATCCTCTCAAAGAGCCGACTCTCCACTTCCACTGTAAATCTTAAACTGGACATCTGTACTACTGCACTTGGGAGGTTGAGAGTGAGGGAACTTGAGTTTAAGGCCAACTTGAGCTATATTGGGAGATCCTATTACCTCATAATAATCTTCTGTTTGTAATGAAATAAAAAAAATCAAACATCAAGGATTAGTAATTAAAAACAAACTGGAGTTGGCTGGTCTTATTTTCTTATTGCTGTGATAAAACACCATGACCAAGGCAACTTATAGAAGGAAGGCTTTATGTAGGCTTATGGTTCCAGAGGGATAAGATTCCATCCATCAGAGCTGGAGAGATGGCTCAGCGGTTAAGAGCACTGATTGTTCTTCCAGAGGTCCTGAGTTCAATTCCCAGCAACCACATGGTGGCTCACAACCACCTATAAGATCTGGTGCCAACTTCTGGCCTGCAGGGACACATGCAGGCAGAACATTGTATACATAATAAATAAATCTTTAAAAAAAAGATTCCATCCATCATGGCAGAGATTCTGACTGCAGGCGGCAGGAACAGATGAGAGCTCACATCCCAAACTGTAAGCAGGAAACAGAGAGAGCAAACTCGAAATGGGATGAAGCTTTCAACTCTCAAGGCCCATCTCCAGTGACATGCTTCCTCTAGCAAGGCCACACTTTCTAAATCTAGCAAACAACTGGGGACCAAGAATTCAAACAGCTGAGCCTATGGGGAACAATCTCATTCAAACATCACACTGTCTTAGTTTCTTTTCCTGTTCTTGTTATAAAATGCTCTGACAAAACCAACTTAAGAGAAAGGGTCTATACTGGCTGAAAAGTCAAGGATAAAGCCTATTAGAGTGGGGAAGATGACAGGCGCTTAAAGAAGCTGGCCACATCACATTCACAACTGAGAGCAAAGAGCAATGAATGCATTCATGCTGCTCAACTCCCCTTTTCCATTTATAAAATCCAGGATCCACAGCTGCTATTAATGGCCAGGAAATGGAGTTGCCCACAGTGGGCAGGTCTTCCCACATCAATTAAAAAACCAAGATACTTCCCACAGGCATGTCCAGGGGCCCATTTTCCAGGTGATTCTAGAGTCTGTCAATTAACACTAGCAGTCACATAGGCAAATGTGTTTGTTCTTAAAAAGGGAGAAACAGCACTAAATTTTAGATAAATTTCTTTCAATTCAATTCTCTAAGTCATAAACAAAAACAGCAATTCAATAATTAGCACAATTTCAGTGATGCCTTTGTCATTAATTGTGAGTACAAGATTAAATGTAGTACAGATGCATTATTGTATTTCTATGAAAAACACATTGACAATTTACTTAAAATAAAATCTCTTGTTTGAAGGACCAAAGAAAGTTAAATGACAAAATAAACTTGACAGCTGTCAATTACATTTTGACTGCCTCAAAAAAAGCAAACACTACTAACCATTAAACGAATACTTACATAGCATGCTCTCAAAAGACAGCTGCTATTAACAAGTCAAGGTTTCTAGTTTGGGTTTATTAAAAAAAAAAAAAAAGGAGGATTTTGAAACAGGTATCATCATTTTTTCACATAGGAAGCAAAAAATCTGCTGAATGTCCACAAGTAATTCTACTTCAAATATATTTTCACAAATTTACAGATATTTAAGGAAACAAACCACATGTCTTTTAATGGGGGGGTGAATAAAAAATGAATATAGTTTACCTCAATTTCCAGTTCAAGCTTCAGTAATTTGAACTTTAAAAAAAAAAAAGTTCTGGCTAAGAAGTGTGTGTGTTCCATTAACCATTCACTGCACCTGATCTTGCACAGCGGAAGGCCAGGTGGTGTTCCTTGCTATTACTGGAACAGATTTTGCATACTCTTGGGGGACCATAATCAGCACTGTATTTTAAGAGAACTGGAGAAGGGGGCAGAAAAGGTCCAGTCATCTGAAACATCATTCAAATGAAAGGTTCAGAGAAGCATGTAGCAATTAATTCACAATGTGGAAGTGTTGACAACACACAAGAAAACTAAACATTTAAATACTTCTGAGATGCTGAAATGAAATATATTTTAATATGCAATGTGCTTAAAATTCTTCAATTGTTACGACTACAATAAAAGGAGTATTTACAACTAAGGATAACATTAATCACGATAGCTATTAGAAATCGTCACCTCCTAGGGAATTCCAGTATCTGCTGACTGCATCTTTGGATGATCTAGTTCTTAGAATCCCAAGGGATTAAAAAATGGTTGAAAAGTGTATATATTCTGCACAGAATTCTGTGAAGGAAGTCTTCCTAAAGTGTTTTATTTTTTTATCAGACAGACATATGCATCACTTTAAAATTCTTTAATTTTTTTATATATTTGATGTACATCTGCATGTGGATGCAGGTAATCAAACACAGAGGGGGTCATGAGATCCCCTGGAACTGGAGTTATAGCTAGTTGTGCACCATCTGATGTGGATGCTGGTAATCAAACACAGATCCTCTGGACAGCGAGCTGGTTTTAGCCACTGCATTCTCTCTAACTCTAGTGTATGATTTTTTAAAAAAATACTTTTATTTTAGTTGCATGTGTGAGTGTTTTACATCCATGTATGTATTTGCACCATGTGCATGCCTGGTGCCCATGGATGTCAAAAGTGGGTATTGGATCATCTGAAACTAGAGCTATAGATTGTTGTGAGCTAACATGGGTCATGGGAATTGAACCTGGGTCCTCTGTAAGAACAAATGGTCTTAACCATAGAGACATCTATCTAGCCGATGTATATCTATTTTGTTTTTTTTGGGTTTTTGTTTTTGTTTTTTTTTTTGCTTTTTGTTTGTTTGTTTTTTGAGACAGGGTTTCTCTATGCAGTTCTGGCTGTCCTGGAACTCACTCTGTAGACCAAGGTGGCTTGAGTTCAGAGATCAACCTGCCTCTGCTTCCCAAGTGCTGGCATTAAAGGCATGCACAACCACCATCTGGCCCATAGACAACAACTTCTAAAATCCTAATAGTTTTACAAGAAACACTAGCTCCTAGCTGCATCTTCAATTTTAGCTTTTTCGTCTGGAATTTTTCATCATCTGTACAGCAGTCTGTTCATTTTTCCTTGAAGGTATCTATTGACTTCCAATTATAAGAGGTAATGTTTTTAGCTGTCAAATCTCATCACCTACCATCTCATTATAATTTGTGACTGAATCAATTGTCTCTGCTTACATTATTACATCTGTAAATAAAATTCACTGCTGAACTAAAAGTATATCATAATTATGCTTTCTTTTCAAATAACTTTGCTCTCTTTATATTTAATGTCCACCATTTTTGTGCTTGATTAGTATTCTCTGTACCTACTGTCCATTCATCCACATAGTCAAACTTTCCTCTCAATATATTCAATTATATGAAGGAAAGCTGTTTGATTTTGATTGGTTTTGTTTCCTATCTTTTTTTTTCTGATCTTGTTTTGTTTTGAGTTGCTTTCTTTATTTGTTTTTAAACTGGGTTTTCCCCATACAGCCCAAGCCAGTCTGGAACTTGCTATGTAGCTCAGACTAGCTTCAAATTCAGTATCCTCTTATTCCAGACTCTGGTGTTCTAAAATTATAGTACTCTTTTTCTTCCTAGAAACATAGCTCCAGTAGCCTGCTACAAGGCTACAAAGTGGATAGTTAGATCTGAGCCTAGTGCACACTATGGTCACAGAATTTCCCTTTAATAGGTCCCAGGAACTCCCATCTGTATCCCACATTGAGCCCATTTCCTCATCACTGTGGTTCTCCTTTATTTGCTTCTCTTCTTGGTGGGGCTTTTCCTTCAGTAGATTTCTGAGAAAGGGGCATGGGAGGTGTCTTTTTATATCTTGCATTATTATAAAATCAATACTTCTCACACTCAATTCTTGAGTTTGGCTCAGTAAAGAATTTTAGAGAGAAAAGTTTTAGTAGGATTTAAGACATTTTCTTACTTTCTATTTCCAGTGTTAGACTAGGCCGGGCAATGGTGGCGCACACCTTTAATCCAGCACTAGGGAGGCAGAGGCAGGCAGATCTGAGTTCAAGGCCAGCATGCTCTACATAGTTCCAGGACTGGCTCCACAGCTACTAGGAAAAAACCAAAGCAAAGCAAAGCAAACCAAACTGAAACAAAACAAAAAGATTAGACTAGGAGCTGGAGAGAAAGCTCAACAGTTAAAGTACTTGGTAGAGGGCCCGGGTTCAATTCCCACCACACACATGCTGGTTCACCAGCATCTTTAACTCCAGTTCTAGGGAAATCTGACTCCTTCTTTTGATCTCTGAGTACAGGAGGCATGTATGCATGCATTCAGGCAGAACACTCATACATATACTATATAAATAAACATTTTTTAAAAAGCTAAAATACTAGACTTTGTGGCACATGCCTATAATCCCAGTACTTGGGAGGTGGGGTTGGGTAATTAGAAGTTCGAAGTCACCAGTCTGTGTTCCAGGAGACACTATCTCAAACAAACAAACAGCCCCCGTACTATTCATCTCTAATCCTTCATGATTATCTATATATCCCCCATGTGGAAGCTGGTAGAATCTCCTCTTTAGGTATTCTGAAATTTCATAGCATCATGCCTCAGCAATGTTTTTTTTTTTTTTTTTTGGCTTGTTTCTACAAGGCCTAGCAACTGTTGAGTTTTACATTCAGAGATGCATGTCTTAGAGAGTTTCTAACAAGTCTTCCTTCTTTTTTTCTTTTTTTTCCCTTTCTCATAGACTGCCATTTAGATACTAAGCTTTCAAAAATGATTCTCTACATGTTCTCAAGGAACTGTATTGAGGAATAGGATGTCTGTCATTTCAAAGACAACATCACCCTCAACCTCCTTTGTAGATACATAAAACTTACACACACACACACACACACACACACACCTACCTATTCCCAACTACACAAGGGAAAGGAGTCCATTCTACAATTAAACAGAAAGTACCAGTTTTATATTCTCATTAGCTATGACCTTCCTTATTAAAAGTTATATCTACATTTTAACCAAGAATGAGAACCCCCCCGCCCCCCAAAGCTCTCATTCACAGTGTGCTGCGGTAGTTTCAGGTCAGTCAAAACAGACTCTATACTATGAGTCTTTATCTAATCTCACTATAAAACCAAGTATGAACTAGAATTCTATAATAATATACACTAAAGCCAGGCACAGTGATTCTACTCCAGACACTAGGAAGAAGCAGGAGGACTGATGGAAGCCTGCAATCTACAAAGTGAGTTCCAACCCAGTCTGGTCTACATAATGAGTTTCATGATCAGCCTGGTCTACATAGTAAGTTCCAGGCCTGCTAGGATACAAAGTGAGACTGCCCCCCGCAAGAAAACCAACAATGAATCAGATACATTAAGAAAAGCATATTAAAATAAAAATATTTTATCCATTATTATTGAAGTCAGATTATTCAATGAGACTGGATTCTAAACTGTGAACCACTTCTAATCTTTCCTATTAGAAATGGTTTACAGGTTGGGCACAGTCGCTCATATCTCTAAGTCTAGTACTTGAGAGACTGAGGCAGGAACTTGCCATAGTGAGAAGTCAGATTAGGGTTACTACACAGTGAGTCCCAGAGCCTGGACAACAAAGAGACATAGGCCTTAAAAGCAAACAAGCAAACAAACAAGGACAAGAATAAAGACAGAAATGAAGACGCAAAATAACCGGCTGGTAGATTAGCAATCTGTCAACAACACCTAGTTCAACCAGAAAACCTAGTTAGACAGTTTCAACTCAAAGTAGTAAATCAGGTTGGCTGCATCCTTCTCCATAATCATCTCCCTCCCAATTTCTCATCTTTTATTTATTTCTCAACATAAGACAACTGGAAAGAGAGCTGCAGCACCAGCCCCTCCAGCTATCACCTTCATCTCTCAGTCTCCATTCCATCATGCTGATTACACTATGCTCTCAAAAACTGACAAAATATTGTGATTATATGTAAACAGAGATTCCATTTTCCTTCAAGCAATGTACAAACTTAACATTTTGAAAGGGTTACCATGGTTTCACTTCTTGATAGATGATTTATACGTCATTCCCATCTATGTCCTACCACATTTTATGAAACATATGGATATAAGCTTCAAAAAGCTCCTTCTTGTTAACATGAATACTAAAAATAACAAATCTAACTTACACTGTTTTAAAATTTGGACCCAGTATTAAGTTTAGTTTAATTTAATTTAAAATTCTAGAATTTAAAACACTAACACATTGACCAACTTCATGTGCAGAGACAAGAAAATATGGTTCTCAATTAAGGAAAACGCTGCTCTGTCATGACTCAAATAGGTTCTCCTAGTGCCTGCATTTCCCTGGGCCCTAAGCTGCACTGGGACTCTACCCCTCATCTCTAGCTCACTTGTAACAGACTCACCTTCCGGCTCACCAATTGCTCAGCAACCCATCCATCATCAGGAATTAGGGAAGTTTCTCCTTTGATCTGTGCAAACATTTCCCAGGGTCTGAGGAAGCAACCTTTGAATGTCCGGCACTCCTCTGGTACTCTTGGAGGAGAAGGTAGCTGGGAACACGACCCTCTTCACCTGACCCTACTCCCAGATCCTTGAAGCTGCAATAATGTGGATTCCTTAGGCCAAACCAGAACCTGCACCCCTTCCTGCCCTCTTCTCCCATCCTCCCTTCACAGCAGAGCAGAAATGGCAGAGCAGAGCAAGAGCTTTGCTAGAGCAAAACTGTATCATTTTGCTGAGAAAACCCTTGGGAAAGCCTTCTCTTCAGAGCTGCCTGTAATCCACAGCGCCTCTAAACCCTTGTGGCTATTGGGACCCCATTTCCAACCCTTTCCTGTAGATGAGCCCCTCCTCCTGGAGCTCAGATTCTGTTCTCTCCTCACCTCTATGAAAGCCCTGGCACCAGGCACCAACAGCTTAACTTAGGCTAAGACCCTGATCTCCGCTGAATGGATGATGACCCACTCAACAGTTTGGTCCTCCTTCGATCCTCCGAGTCCTGGGGACTCTCACTACTACAGTCTGCAGTGACATCTTCCTTCTCTCATTCATGAGACTGTGACTTCCACACCCTCCATTCCCCCTTAGGATGCCTCTTAGAAAACCTCTAGCCTCTACACTTGGCACCCTACCTGAAGGGACCTAAATTTATTCACTTTTGCAATAAAATTTGGCTTCAATATCCCTAAGATAATCAATCCAAAAGGTCACCTAATGGCACCTTCCTAGATCCTAATATTATTTGGTACTTTTACTGTAAGCGATTGGGGAAATGCATTCCCTAGTTCTCTTTTCTCTGCTTCAAGCCCTATTTTTGTCTTTTCTACTCCCCCGCTACACACACACACAGACACACACACACACACACACACACACACACACACACACTGTGTAAACCTCCTTCCTGTCTTTTAAGTTACCACTGATGGATATGTAAGTTTGTTGTAAAGTGGACGCCAGGAGCCAGACCTAGCAGTACCGGAAGACACCAGAGGAGTAGGTTAGTTCCAACACACACACACCCTGCACACACTCTTCACTGGCTGGTGCATCTCTCACTTCCCTCCCACAGTGTCCTCTGTCTAGGAGCCAAAACTGAAGCTCCTCCTAGCTGAGGCCCAAACCAGATGATTCTTCCTCTATTTTTGATCACACTAATAAACCTCCCCCTTATCGGCTTCAAACAGCAGTGCTTTCTCTTCCTCTCCAGCCTCTCTGGTTTCCCTTTATTCCTTCTCAGAGACATGCTGTTCATCCAGTCAGGGTCAAGGTAGTCCCCAATCAGGACCCTGAATGGACTTACAATATCCCAGAGGGCATCCTTGCTAGGGATCAATTTGTAATCTGCCTCCTGGCTGGTCTTCACAAGGCCACCCTTAAAACAATAACATACGAAAAAACCTGAGTCAATTCCTAGACCACCTCACAAATGCCCTCTTAGAATATACCAATCTGGATCCACAGACCCTAAATGGAAAAGAACTCCTTATGACCTACTTCTTTTCCCAGAGTTCCCTGATGTTAAGTCTCTTAAACATCTAGAGAAAGGACCCAGATGTCACAGGCAGAAGTCTTAGCAGATGCCTTTAAGGTGTACAACAGGAGAGATGAAAAAGCCTGAAAAGGGGGCTGGAGAAATGGCTCAATGGTTAAGAGCACTGGCTGCTCTTCCAGAGGTCCTGAGTTCAATTCCCAGCAACCACATGGTGGATTACAACCATCTGTAATGAGATCTGGCGCCCTCCTCTGGAGTGCGGGCATACATGGAGGCAGAATGTTGTATACATAATAAATAAATAAATCTTAAAAAAAAATTAAAAAGCCTGAAAAAAAAAATACCTGATGCTAGCAACGGCCTTTGACAGGCCATAGCAATTACCCAGGTTCCCTTGCCTCCCAAAGCCTGAGAATCTCTAGGTTCCTGTTTCAAATGCAGTCAAGAGGGTCACTGGTCTTGGGCCTCTCTGAACCCTCATAAACCACCCAGACCATATCCAAAGTGCCATCAAGGACACTGGAGTGTTTGTTGACTGTCCCCATGTTTCTCATGGTATGAGGGTATCTGATGTGGGAGTTCCCTCTGTGTGCTGTGATAACCATTAATGAATAAAGAAATTGTTGGTAGGGCAGAGCTTAGGTAGGCGGGGAAAACAGAACTGAGTGCTGGGAGAAGGAAGGTGGAGAGAGAGCCGCTGTGGATCTGCGACCAGAGATAGATGCACTGAAACTCTGCTAGTAGGCCACGACCTCGTGGTGATATACAGATTAATAGAAATGGGCTAAATTAAGATGTAAAAGTTAGCCAATAAGAAGTTAGAGCTAATGGGCCAAGCAGTGATTTATTTAACACACAGTTTCTGTATGGTTATTTCGGTGCTGGGCAGCTGGGAACCAAACAAGCGGCACCTTCTCCAACAGGCATCAAGCCCAGAATGCCCTTTTCTGACCACCTAGATTTGGCGGCCATGGACGATGCGGGCAGATAAAACTCCCTTGGCCTGATCACTGCCATCTGACTGGAAGCCTCAGGTAGTTATCACAGTACCAGGGCCATCTATCCACTCCTTCCCACTGGAAGCCTCAGGTAGTTATCACAGTACCAGGGTCATCTATCCACTCCTTCTGGACACTGGAGACCACCAACTGAGTTCTGACGGCATTTTAGGAACCCACATCTTCTTGTCAGGGTAGGGTGACAGCTTTACCAGCCTCACCAGATCCCACCAAATATATCACCCAGGCTCAATACCCACACTCTCTCTATACCTCAGGGGACTTAAGCCTCTTTGACCTCTTTGGTTTTTTGTTGTTGTTTTTTTTTTTTTTTTTTTTTTTGGTTTTTCGAGACAGGGTTTCTCTGTAGCTTTGGAGCCTGTCCTGGAACTAGCTTTTTAGACCAGGCTGGCCTCAGCTCACAGAGATCCACCTGCCTCTGCCTCCCAAGTGCTGGGATTAAAGGCGTGCACCACCACCTGGCTATCTTTGATCTCTTAAGAAATAATCTTCTGCAATCTTTCCTTGCCCCCTTTCCCTCAGAGCTACCTTGGTGTAGGAGGTTCTTCTGTCTATGTGTTGCTTTCATTGGTTAAATAAAGAAACTGCCTTGGCCTTTTGACCTAGCAGCTCCATGGAGGCTCTCTCTCTGCCCTTCTTCCTAGCATTCAGTTCTGTCTACTCTGCCTACCCAAATGCTACCCTATCAAAAGGCCAAGGCAGAGATCCGCCATGGAGCTGCCAGGTCAGACATGCTGAATCTTTCCCGGTAAGCCACAATCTCGTGGCGAACACAGATTATTAGAAATGGGTTAAATCAAGGTGTGAGAGTTAAATCAAGGTGTGAGAGTTAGCCAATAAGAGGCTAGAGCCAATGGGCCAGGCAGTGTTTAAATGAATACAGTTTCTGTGTGGTTATTTCGGGGGGCTAAGCTATCAGGTCAGCTGGGACCAAAAGCAGATCCGCTTCCTCCTATCATCAATACCTGATCTATCTCTTAGTGTCCTCCTGGGCCTATATGTTGCAGATTTTCCTTGCCTCCCAAAAAGAGATATCTGCTAAATCCCCCCAGCTTCCTTAAGCCCTTCAGGGCCTCTGTGACCTTGTCCTTCTTGGAAGTCTCAGAGCTTCTCTATGCCCTCTTGGGCTTCCCTCTTGCCTCTCAGTTCCCACTTGGAGATTACAGAAACTCCCTCCAGTGGAGTTCGGTTTGCAACCCTTCCTCTCTTCCTCTACTGACTCGGATTTTATTAAGGCCTCACTCTGTTACTACAAACATAAGAGAGAGGTGGTCTTTGTCTCTTCCTCAGAGAGGAATGCTGCTCCTATGTCAATCAGTCAGGTGTAGGAAAAGATAGGATTGACAACTCCACATGGATCTCTAAAATGTAAAAAAGTTCGTGCATCTGGCCAGTGGCCCATTGACAGTCTGATATGAAATTAAATACTACACTTCTTAGCCCCCTTTCTCCTCTTCTTAATCCTACTAGTTGAACCCTGCCTTATATGCCTTATAAACTTGTCTAAATTTCCTCAACAATAGATTCAAAAGATTTCTAATCAGATTTTTTTTCCCCCGAGACAGGGTTTCTCTGTAGCTTTGGAGCCTGTCCTGGAACTAGCTGTTGTAAACCAGGCTGGACTCAAACTCACAGAGATCCGCCTGCCTCTGCCTCCTGAGTGCTGGGATTAAAGGCATGCACCACCACCACCCGGCTCTAATCAGATTTTTAATCAATTGCTATGACAGGATTAATGGCCCCTAGCTACAGAGCAACTCCCGACTATACCCTGATGGTGAAGAATCAAGATGCTCAAAGGACCTTGACGCCTCTATTCAACAGAAAGTAGTCAAATTATAACACTGTCCCTCTTTCCCGTGACCTGATTGTTTATAATAATAAACCAAAAGGGGGGAATGTAAGCCCTCCCCCCTGAGGACCTCCAACTTCCAGGTTTCACCCATAAGACACTCTAACTGCCCTAACTGCTGGACCCAGCCACCCCACTCTCTGGACATGAAAGCCCACCAATTTCCATCCTGGAAAGCTTTACACACACACTCACCAAGAAACTCTCTAAGTTCTCTACCATGTACAGTTCTCCGCTGTTATCTCTGAGCAGAGGCGGCCACCCACCTTGTTTTTTTCCCCTCCTAATAAATCTCTTGTGTGGGCTTTGTGGTGCAGCATGACTTTGTGGTATTCCTCAGCTCCCAACTCCCAGGATACCTTTCCATCTGAGCTGTAATGCTTACAGATGTGCTATAAATGTTTCTCCCATAGATGTCCAGGCACTTACTCCATACAATGAGGAAGGGAGTTTGGGAAGGATCAAGAGAAGAGCATGAGAATACACCAGCTAACCCAACACCTACTGTGTGCCAGGATGGTAATACTATGTATAGGATTTGGATTTTGGGTTTGAGCCCCAGGACTATAAAAGAGGACAAAGAAAAACCTACTAACTACAAATCAAATAAAAAATATTGGACTTTGTCTTAATTGGGGTTTCTATGGCTGTGATAAAACATTGTGACCAAAAAGCAACTCCAAAGAAAAGGTTTATTTCATCTTACACTTTGAGCTAACAGTCCACCACGGAGGGAAGTCAGCACAGAAACTCAAGCAAGGCAGGAACACAGAGGTAGGAACTGATGCAGAGACCATGAAGGAGTGCTGCTTACTGGCTTGTTGCTCATGGTTTGTTCAGCTAGCTTTCTTATATTACTATAGTACCTAAGACCAAGGAGTGGCACCATCCATAGTGGGCTGGGTCCTCTCACATCATCATCAATCAAGATAATACACTACACAAGTTTACCCACAGGCCAATCTAGTGGTAGCATTTTCTCAGCTTGAGGTTGCCTCTTCCAAAACAACTCTAAGTTTATGTCAAGCTGACACAGAACTAGCCACACTTGTACTCATTTGTGCATTTCTTCATTTGAGAGAGGGTCTTACTATGTAGCTCATGCTAGTCCTAAACTCAAAATTATCTAGATAAAACTGTTTAGTGCATAGATTAGAGGTATACACCACCAGGTCCAGTGAAACTGAAAAAAAAAATGTTTAAAACTGGAATAAGACAGGCGGTGGTGGCGTACACCTTTAATCCTAGCACTCAGGAGGCAAAGGCAGGCAGATCTCTTGTACGAGGCCAGCCTGGTCTACAAGAGCTAGTTTCAAGACAGTTTCCAAAGCTACAGAGAAACCCTGTCTCGAAAAACCAGCTAGCTAGGTAGCTAGGTAGCTAGGAAGGAAGATAGGTAGGTAGGTAGGTAGGTAGGTAGGTAGGTAGGTAGGTAGGTAGGTAGGTAGGAAGGAAGGAAGGTAGACAGACAGACAGACAGACATAATAAAACTGCGATAAGTTGAGTGTAGTGGGGCAAGCCTTTAATCCCAGCACTGGGTAAACAGAAGCAGGTATATCTCTGATTTCAAGGTCAGCCTGGACTACTACATAGTGAGACCCTGCCTCAAAATAAATAAGTAAAAAACAGTAATGAACGGTATTGAAAGATGGCTTAGCAGTTAAAAAAGAACTCAATATCTATCAGGTCCCAGCACCCATGTTGGGCAGCTCACAACTACCTGTAACTCCAGCTCATGGGGCTCTCACACCTCTGACACACACACCTGCTCCCCGCTTCTCACACACACTTACAAATAAAATAATATTAATTGATGAGGGGACTGGTCAGACTGTTCAGCCAGTAAAGTGCTTGCTGCACAAATCTGGTGACCTGAAGTCAACTCTCAGAAACCATGTTAAGGTTTAAAGAGAGAACTACACAAAAAGAGAACCAACTCCTCACCCAGCTGGCAATTTCTTAAAGGCTGTTCCAATATAGAATCTGAAACCATAACAATGAACATTTCTTATTTATTAAAAGTCATTTCAAAGGCCAGGTGTGGTGGTGCACTCCTTTAATTCCAGAACTTGGAAGACAAAGGCAAGTGGATCTAAGTTTGAAGTAAGCCTACAGAGCGAATTCTAGGACAGGGACAGTAAGGGCTACACAGAGAAACCCTGTCTTGAAAAACCAAGGTCATTTTGAAGCACAGTGGTACACATTTGTAATACCAGCACTTGGGAGGTACAAAATAAGGAGAAACAGAAGTCAAAGGTCAGTACTAGGAATCTAGCTTCATTGGTAGAGTGTTTGCCTAGCAGAAAACCCAAGGAAGTCCTGGGTTCAATTCACAGCACTACATAAACCAAGCATTGTGGGAGATGTCTATAATCCTGGCACTCTAAAAGTTTTATCAGAAAGGTATTTCGAGGTCATCTTCAGTACATACAGAACTTGAGAGCAGCCTGGGATTCCTGAGACCCTTTCTCAAAACAACAACAAAAGTAAGTTCAAGACCAGTTACACAGTGAGTTTGAAGCAAGTTTGGGCTACATAAAATCCTATCTCAAAAAACAAAATTCATTGGTCTAACTTTAATTCCAATTGGTCTTTTTACTCATACATGACATTATAAAACCATGCACTGGTTATTTAAAAAATGTTGAGTTCAGCTGAGCATGGTGGCAAACACCTGAAATCCTATAGCATTTGAGGCAGGAGGGTCAGGAGTTCAAGGTCACACTGAGCTACAAGACCAGCCTAGGCTACAAGAAATCCTGTGTCAAAACAAATGAGAGTTCACCAAGTTCCACACTTCTTCAAACATTGATGCAGCTCATGACTGTCATACAACATAAAACACTTACTCATATCACACCAACCGCATCAAAGGAGTCGAGTACAGAATCTGTCAAACTCACAGTGGCAAATGCAATAGTTTTCCAAAATTCAATTTCCCCTTGAGAGCTCAAATTTTATCATTAGTAATGAATACTGTCAGTTGTTTTCCTTGTAGTGACAGGCTCACTTTATTTTCAAGAAAATGTATGCCAAATATCCATTCTATATAACCATACTTTGCCAAGCAATTACTTCAAGTAAAAATAGCATTCCACTTAGAAAGGCAGCTAGTTTAATTTGTACTCAATGACTGCACAGGTTCTTTTCTAAGCTAACTAACCATCAGGCCTGCTATCAGTAAAGTACTTCCAACAGCAGGCTCTAGGAGTTAAGCAAAGGCGAAATAGACGACAAATCACTAAGTTTTATTGCTTCATCAAGGGCATTAAATGTAACCAGTCAGTCTTCCTGACATTCCCCACTCTGAGTGAGTGAGTTTGAGTGTGTGTGTGTGTGTGTGTGTGTGTGTGTGTGTGTGTGTGTGTGTGTGTGTGTGTGTGTGTGTGTTTGTAGAATCAAACTCAGAACCTTGGGAATACAAGGCAAGCGCTCTACTACCAAACCACATAACCTACCCAGTTTGTTTGATTTTTAAAAGCATTTTTTTTTCAATTCTAAGAGTCTGGTGATGGAGAACACACTACTAGTATAACTCAGTAACATCACAGTATTGATCACACTAAGTCACAATAGCTTTACTCACCATTGATGCTATAATTGTCAGCATACCAAACAATGCCAACTAGTACTGGAAAAATGGTTTTGACATGGAGATACCCAAGGAAACACCAGGACACCGAGAAACAAACTGAGATGGTAATGGTTGATGCATTTTATGCATAATCATAAAACACACAGTTTTTGCTTAAATAATCATACAGATACTCAAGCTTATAGTCTAGTGCCTCACACATTCAAACATATAGATGAATGCAAGAATGTGAGCTACTTCATGTAGTAGCTATCACACTACAAGTCAAGTTCTAAGCCAGAAACATGTTATGTTTGATATGCTGTCTCTCCCATGGACTCTTGTTGTTTGGAGGCAGTACTATTTTGGAAACTGGTGGGAATCTTAGGGGTAGGGCCTGACAGAGTAAGTCAGATATGGGAGCTTCTTTGAAGGGTGCCTTGTCCCTGGTCCCCTCCTCTCTCTGTTTCCTGGTGACCAGAAAGCAAACAATGCTACTCTCCCACCAGCTCCTGACACCATGATGCTCTCTGCTCCACTACAGACCTACAACAGTGGAGTAAACATGGGCTGAAATCTCTGAAATCATAAGCCAAAGTAAATCTCCCCTCAGGCTGCTCATACCATGTTCTTTGTTAAGTGTCAAGAAGCCTGACCATTCCTCCTCATTCCCTTCCTTGGGTAACTTGTGGGAACCTAGGATCCACATCAATGACTTTGTTTTATTTATTTATTTATTTATCTATTTGCTTATTTATTTTTGAAACAGGTGTATTCCTAGCTGGCCTGGAAATCATTACATATGTAGACTACACTGACCCCGAATCCAGTTGCCTTGGCCACCTGAGTGTTGGTGATCAAAGCACGCCACCACCCAGTCACAAGGATTTTAAAATACTGCAAAAGCATTCATCTCATACATATGTGTAATTACATGTCAAATAAAAACACTACAATACAAATAAAACACCTTAAAAACAAGAAAAATAAATTATCTTTAGAAAGATATTTTGAAATTAAAAAAGAGCCAGGCGATGGTGGTGCATGACCTTAATCCCAGCACTTGGGAGGAAAAGGCAGGCAGATCTCTGTGAGTTCAAGGCCAGCCTGGTCTACAGAGTAAGTTCCTACACAGCTAGAGCTACACACAGAAACCCCATCTTGAAGGAAGG
>PVIU01005230.1:0-116216 GCA_004026605.1 Ondatra zibethicus | reverse complement strand
TAATCCAACTGAAACACATATACAAGTAACATTATACAGACTGAGAAAGTTGTATTTATAATTTAGGACTATATATGTATATATATATTGTTGAATGCAACAATAATTAATGAAAAAAGAGGCCATGAATTTGAAAGAGGGCAAGGAGGGTTATGTGGGAGGATTTGGAGGGAAGAAAGGGAATCTCAAAAAATAAATAAATAAAACAGGCAATTGAAAAAGGACACAGTGTTGGGTGGATACAGAGAGGGGGAGGATGTGGGAAGAGTTGTGGGAGTGAGCAGGATCTAAAAGTATTACATGAAATTCTCAAGAACTAATGACAATATTCTTAAATTTCAAAAATAGTAAATGCAAAATATTTTAAGCCTTAGGATTTATTTGCTAAAGCAGCAAATACAAAAAAAAAAAAGAAAAGAAAAGAAAATTACCAGCAATTGTTAATTAGCCTTCACTAGATGAGATCATCACAAAACAGAAGCTCTGAACTCCCTTGGGCACTCGTGACAACTGATGTACTATAAGCCACGCAGAAGTGAGTGTGTGGGATACCAGTTATAAAGTATCTGAAAACTCAGCTCTGTTCTTCAAAGACAACTGTGTGAACTTATAATAAGGGCATCAGCAACCTAATCTAAACATCAGGACAGAAACTGTGAGACCCTCACCCCTTATTCTCAAAGGGACAAGAATTTCCTAGCAGAACATTTTAAAATTAGAGTGCTTTCCTTCCCCCCTCCCGCCCGAAAAATTCCAAAGGACACTCCAGCCACCTGGTGATAAGAGCAGGAATAGCCTTGCTCTAAACAAAGGACTAGCTGACACAGCAGGATAGGACAGCAAAAGACCTTGTGCCCATGCCAAAGCAGCTTCAAAGGGCCTTTTTGTACTTCCACCTTTAAAAGCTAACCCCACAGAGGAGTTCCGAACTAGTTCGTATTACACTGGCAATAAAACCTTGCTAAATGCAGTCCGGTCTCTCCGGTTTTTGGTGGTCTCCCTGGGGAGGGGGGGGTGTCACTATCTGGGCACAACAAAACCCTAATTCAGAGTAGCCATAGTTACACAATATAATAGTCAATCTGTGGTCCACAGGATCAAAGGGATATAACTAGAGCTATATAACTATTTCCTAAATAATAATGTGCTTTATTATAAAGAAAAGACTTTGAAAATGGAGCCAAACTATTTACCTTACTAATTCAAACCCAGCTTGCTGAACCTAGCTAACAAGAAGTTAACTGCACAGGTGACTCCAACAGTCCTGATACCCTGTCTCTGAAGCATTCTGAGATTCCATCTGAACAAAGATTCCATCTGAGTTGCCTACAAGAACACTACTGAGCTATTTTAAACACAGGAAACTAGGGAAGGATAAAGGCAGTCTACCGGTATCTGGCTGGCTGAACATCAAGCTCACTGCACAGCATCTATTTCCACTCACATCTCAGCTGCAAAAGTTTGAAACTAGTAGAAAACGCTCATGCAACTCACAATTCCAAAATGGTTCTTTGTAAATATTCAAAAAATTTGACATACAGCCTTAAGGAAAGACAGTGCATCAGTTATATGTTTATACCTTGCAAACTGTATCCATGTCCCAAGGTGTGATCGTCCGCAGATCGATTATTTCGCAAGACACTCCGAGCTTTTCTCGTGCCATGGAAGCCACCTCCCGGATGACGTGAACCTGAAAATGAGGGGAAATACATAGAGAATAACTAAAAGAGTTCAGCCCTGAAAGTCTAGCTGGATGTCAGCATCATTCATAATGATACTCTCTGAAGCTGGAGAAATGACCTTCTGACAGAATTCAGAAATGTGTTTTAGGTATGTTGATCCCCATGTCACAAAGACAATCAAGAAAAAATATCTAGAAATCAGTTAGAAAAAAGTGCTAGTAAAAAGGGAGAAAAATACTCATTCCAAAAGCTCAGAAGGCAAGTAAAGTCAGAGGCAAAGGCCGGTTGGCTAGGGAGCATAACAGAGAGAAAACCTATAAGACCACCAACATTTAAAGAAAAAAATGGCAAAACAAGAGTTCTAAAAATAAACCAACAGCTAAAGAAACTGAAAAGGAAAAAAAAAAGTCAATATATCCCAAAAGCTAAAGACAAGAAGGTTTCATAGATAAAGTAACCAGTATCCACACCAAATAAGAAGTAAGTAGCAGGTTTAGGAACTAAAACTGGAACTAGAGAGAAGGCTCAGTAGTGAAGAGCACTTGCTGCTCTCGCAGAACACCTGGGTTCAATCCTCAGTATCCTACGTGGTAGCTGACAACCAGCCCCCAAAAAAAAGAAAGAGGGAAAGTTGGTTTGGAAGTAGAGAATTATGACGCCAAGCCCTGCTGCAACAGCTGGAAGAAGTCAAATGAAACTCTCCCTAGGAAAGAGAAAGATACATAACTCTGTCATTGGGTTACTCAAGACGTGGGTCCACAGGCCAGCAAAGCACTCGTGAGACATCAAGGCAACATGTAACATGGATATGCAAAATGAGCTGCAAAGGTGTTCATAATGGACACAGCTGTGTACACCCATTTACTATCTCCATAGGACTGAACAGGCACAGCCCCTCCACCCAGAAGGCATCCCTACACCTTCCAGTCACAAGATGAGTAAATTCTGAGGAATGAGTGTGCAGCATAGAGACGAAGCTAACAAAACTGTGCTGCTTATGAACTGGGCACAATGATGGCGAGAGCCTGTAACCCCAGCACATGGGAGGTATAAGCAGGAGCATCAGAAATTCCATACCATGGACATCAGCTGCAGAGCAAGTTCAAGGCCTGACCTGAGCAACATTAAGACTCTGTTTAAAGACAGTCATGGCCACTCAAGGTACAAGGTATAAGTGATAGATGAGTGTTCAGCCTTTAGTAAGACATTCCATCTCTAACGCTCAGGGCTAATGTGGAAGGGGGCAGAAAGAGCTGGAAGATGGAGAGAAGGGTGTAAAAACGCCACCTTCTAGGCAAGACACCCCCATTAAAACCATGAACTTGAACAGTTGTAGACGGCTGCACTTGGTCTATCAAGGGCCAGTCACGAATGCACGAAGAGTGTAGGGGATCTCACTGTGGAACTATTTCTACTGACAGATTTATGGGGAGCAGGAATCTCTGCTTTCAGACTGGTGAACCCACTAGGATCCAATGGATAGTTCCAATCCACTGTACACACAAATGTCCCTGTGGTGAAACTAAATTTGCTTGACAGAACAAAGCCAAAAGTCATAAGTCAAAGAATGAGACTGAGCAGCATAAAGGGGGCGGGGGTAGCATTAGGATGAAAGAGAAATGAGAGAGGGTTAGGGAATGAGAGCAATCAGAAAGCATTATATTCATGTATGAAACTGTCAACATAGAAAATTAATCAAAAATAAAAATAAATTAAACCTTGCTTTAAAAGAAAAGTTGGAGCCAGGTGGTGGTGGTGTACGCCTTTAATCCCAGCACTCAGGAGGCAGAGGCAGGCAGATCTCTGTGAGTTCAAGGCCAGCCTGGTCTACAAGAGCTAGTTCCATGTCAGTCTCCAAAGCTACAGAGAAATCCTGTCTCGAAAAACCAAAATAATTTTTTTTTAAAAAAAGTTGGCTCATTTACTTTAAATTTGCTCAGAGTAGATCATATGTCTCAGTTTGTATACACACACATATGCATGCACTACAGTAATGAACTATTAATTAATTAAGTCATCACTTGACAGCATAGGCCTATGTGAAATCACCATGCTGTCCACCTTGAATCATTCTTATCTGTCAGTTACACCTTACTAAAGTTGGAGGTGAGGATGAACATCATAAGCACCAAGAGACTAACTTCATCAGAGAGACAGAGAGAACACACCAGAATCACAAACAAAAGCGCCCCAGCATATCGTGGGCTCCGCAGGTGGTCAGGATTACTGACCTGAGTGCCCCAGGCAACCAGAGTCACATCACTGCCTTCCTGGATGACTTCAGCCTGAGACAGGGGAATCTTGTAGGGTTCTACAGGGACCTGTTCCACTAAATACATAAGAGAAAAAAACAAAAGTTAGTTAATGCTCCTCACATGACACTTGTGTCTTAAAGACTGTAAGAATCTCCCACGACAGGTTCTCATTGTTGAAAGTTTCATGTAAAATATAAATTTATTATATAGTTTCATGTCATCACTATACAGATATAGCACCTACCCTGAAACATCAAAGACTACAGTAGTTAGAAACTGAATATATTTTATTGACAAAAATCTAATTTTTCTTTTCTTTTTTTTGGCTTTTTGTCAAGACAGGGTTTCTCTGTTCAATAGCCCTGGCCATCCTGGAATTCACTCTGTAGACCAAGCTGGGTCAAACTCACAGAGATCCACCTGCCTCTGCCTCCTGAGTGCTGGGACTGAAGGTGTGAGCCACCACCTCCCAGCTGAAACTGAATAAATCTTAATGGTGCATGTTTTAGACCAACTTAACTCATCAGTATTGGCTAAGTATAAGAATTTAGCATATAATGATAAGATGATGGCAAAGGAAAATAGATGGACTGTGGTGGATGGGATTCTCTGCATTTTGTACTTCTTGCATTTAAATTTAAAACTGATATTTTTAAAATGCTCATAGTGTGGGTCCAGTGAAACAGCTCAGCACATGACAGATCTTGAAGCACAAGCCGAGTGGCCCGAGTTCAATTCCCATAACCCACATAAAGATGGGAGAAGAAAAGCACCTGGCTAATGCCCTCTACCTCCACTCACACATTGATGCACACACAGAATAATGTAAAAGTTAACTTTAAAGAAGCTTTAAAATGATAACCAAATCTGCCAAAACCCTATTGGAGAGCCGTAAACTCTCAGATCAGTTTTCTTTCAAGCAGGAAATTTACAAGCCTTTGAAACATGGGGGGGAGGGGGCACACAAAGTAAGATTAAATTTGTGTTTCATTTTTGTGCTATGCATCAACGAACAATGTCACCCATAAGCAACCAACACCCTACAGACCTCACAAAGATTAACCAAATCAGTTTCACTAGGCCAAAGAGAGAAGACTAATCCACTGGTATCCCAGGGAAAACAATTCTATCATTTTTCTGTGTAATCAAGCATGAGAAATTGTCAGGTGAATTTTCAAATGAAATTAAGTAGGGATTTGACAAATCTGCCCAGCTTAGATGCTCTGAGGTTCTTCTGTGAAAGCAGCAGTGTGGTAGGAGCACTAGGGAAAACTGTTGCTCTCTTTTCTCACCCCACCCCTAGCTGCATTAAGCTGATCTGTGTACTTCTGTTCTGCATTCAAAGAGCAAAAAGGAGAAAATGAAATACAACCTTGTGTCTGCCGTCAATGCTAACAATTTCCTGGGTTTCTCCAATATACTGCACCCATTTTCCCCCTGGATTTGATTCTCTTTCCACATTCAATTCTCTTCCACTTATTAGGATTCCTGAGTTACACAAGCCTCCTCCTCCAACCCCCGCTTCCCTTGCAGCTATATCACAAAACTCTCTGCTGATCTATAGATTCTAATTTGGAAGCTAAAGAAATGAATGAAAAGCAAGTGTTCAGAATAATTCCAAAGTCCTTCCTGCAGACTCAGTGGCATCAGTAACGTTACTGCAGTGCAGCACACAAGCAGGACTGCTGAGGCACCTCTGCAGAAACCACCATGTTGACAAAGGCTGCCAGACACACAGCCTTCCAACATGGTTACCAGCCACTTCAAAGCCAGACACACAGCCTTTCAGCATGGTTACCAGCCACTTCAAAGAACAAGGTGCTACTCAAAAATCCTTCAATAGATGTTTTCTACTTATATTACGTGAGTTGACATCATCTGTTTGGAAACTCAGAACTCTGACTTAGGATCTTTTCCAATATTTACAGTACTCAAATACACACACACATGCAAACTCCTTGCCTTTCTACTTTCACAAACAGACTCACACTGTACACACCACCAAAAAAAAAAAATTCCACATTCGTATTCTATTATTTTCTTAGCAATATATATTGACCATCTTTTCTAGTCAATATAGTTTTCAAGCCATATTTTAAGTTTTAAAAACTGTTAAACTGAGTAATGCTAAACCACTGGTGTATTACTGAGGATTGTCATTCCTTGTGTGTGTATTTGTGCTATTTCCAATCCAATCACATATCAGCAACCAGAACCTAAGAGAGTCACACAGTTTTTAAAGGATTAATATATCTAAATAAATAACAAAATGGTTAAAAATCTATTAACTCTTTTAGAGGTAAGTGTTGGAGTAAAGAAAAAATTTCCAGGGCTGGAAAGATGGCTCAGAGGTTAAAAGCACTGGCTGTTCTTCCCAAGGTCCTGAGCTCAATTCCCAGCAACCACATGGTGGCTCACAACCATCAGTAATGAGATCTGTTGCTCTCTTCCTGCCTGCAGGCACACATACAGACAGAACACTGTATACATAATAAATAAATAAACCTAAAAAAATATTTCCTACCCCTCTTTATATGTTCTCTCCATGTAACTTTCTCTCTTTCTAAAAGTCAAACAACATGTATAATGCAACAGGCAATTGTTCAGATTAACAATTCAAGAGACAATACTGACAAATCAGGCATAGAAAATTTTACCTTGGAGGATATAGCTTTAAGTCAAACTCTCAGACAAAAAATCCCCTCTGCTATTTCACTCAGGGTCTAACAGAGAGACGGTGAAATGTTACACCCCAATTGGTGTTGCTAGTTACTTCTAATTAACCATTTAACAAGACCGCCTGAGAACACAGGCAAGGGCCAATAATGTTTTTGACACTTCTCACCCAGCCTTGAGGGTTGAGCATTCAGATTCCTGCCTGTTCCAAAGGCTGTCTTTACTATGGTGCCTGAAGGCTAAATGGTTCAATTTTGCTCTAAAACTCTAAAACTGTCTTGCAGCCACCTATTACTGTTGCTTCTCATTTAAATAACAAACCAAGTTTCCCTGACTAGCTTACAATGTAAGGCTGCCTGGGTAGACTTATTTCAGCTGCTTTGAAAGACTCAAATGATGATTTCTCAATATTTCATAAAGCATTCCTACAGTTTTTCTTCCTACTGCTACACTAAAAGTCTGACTTTCTCTCTTTACGGGCGAGGCTAGTCCAGCTCCTAGTTTGTTAAGAAAGAAAGAAAGAAAGAAAGAAAGAAAGAAAGAAAGAAAGAAAGAAAGAAAGAAAGAAAGAAAGAAAGAAAGAAAGAAAGAAGTGGCCACATACAGGAGCTCTGGTTAGACACTCTCTCGGCAATTTGTAAAAACTCCACAGGATTTTTTTCAGTTCAATTGAAAATGCTCAAGGAAACTGAACAAATCTTCCTCTATAACACTGATTAATTAACTCTTTGTGTCTCTGCCTCTAACTGCTCTTTACTGTCTGTCTCAGATCAGCAGCCTGCATTTCTCAGGCTACTCAAGAAAAAGCACACTGTTGTTTGCTTTTAAATTTAAATCCTACCCTCTTAATTTTTAACTCTAAAAATCTCTCATCCTAACACTAGAAGCATTTCTTCAGCTGTCTAATTGTCTCCTTGTTAAACACCATCTACTCCACAGGTATATATAAAAATACAGCCACAAAGTATCTATCCTTTTCAACTGATTTTTAAAAATGTCTGAGCTCGCATGTTCTCTGTTACCCTCATAACATTTTAAAATACATTTTTTTCCTTTTCTTTATCTATAAAGGAATTGTTTTGGCCTCTTTATTGTGCCTGATTTAGCTCATGATACATTATAAAGGATTCATAATTACCAATTTCCTTACATATTGTATTTCTGGGTAATAACTTTTGTTTCCATATTAAAATAATGTCATTATTACTTTTTAGGCTACATTTAACAGAGATAAACCATAAAGTCCAAAGTTTATAAGTCAATTAACTTATAAACTGTTAACAATAACCTTACTTAAATCATAAACTATTAAAAATAAGCCTAATGATTAATTATCTAAACCACTGTTTGGATAATTTATTTAATTATTATAACAATATATTCTAGATATATAATATAGTCATATAATATATGGTATATATAAATATATGTAATAATAAACTTAAAAAAATAAATTTACTTTTGAAAGACAAGGATAAAATCCAGACCCTCTCTCTAGCAGGAAGAACAGAGCCAAAAATCTAGTTTAGCCGGTTCAGTGACTCTGTTCCAGGAACTAGCTGGCCATAAAGTTAGATTATAATCTTGAGAATAATCTTGAGAAACGGTGAGTTACCCCCTTGTGATTATCACTGGTATTTTCGGAATTTTCCAATGATCACTAGTATTGTCGGAATTTTCCAATGACGCCCTCCCTACCCCTTTGGGTTGTGGTTACGTTTCTTCCCTTAAACACCCCCTCTCCCAGCTACTCAGGGTCGAACTCCTCCCCTACATGGGATATGAGTTTCGGCCCCAGAGCTCAGGTTCCTATCAAGCAAGGACGGTCCCTCGTGAGTTCTTGGGGGGGTCATGTTATCCCAAGACTTGAGTAAGAGTCTCCCCACTCGGGGTGGGGGGGTGTCTTACATTTGGGGGCTCGTCCAGGATTGGTGACCACCCTCATTTCCGAAGACCACTTGGAGGTGAGACATTGTCTGTGTCTTTGTGTCTTTGTGTTTCCTTGCCAGCTGAATTCAGTTTTGCAGTCGCTCGCGTCTCGGGAGACGGAAGGAATGATCAGCAGACGTGCTAAGAGATCACCGACTGCTGCCCTGTCACCGACTGCTGCCCTGGGAGATGTCCCCGGAGGTGAGGAGGGACCCCAGGGATGCCTGAGGGATTCCTGTCTGGTTTTGTTAGCCTTTGTCTGTGTATCCTCCGTCTCTGTTTTGTCTTACACGCAAGTATCGTGTTCAGTTCTCTGTATAGACATGCGTGGATAGCAGTCTCATTTCGATAGTGGGGCAGGTCACACCTGCGAAGCAGCTTGAAGCTGTGTCTTTGGTTTGTTTGGCGCCGTTGTCCTGTATGTCTGTGTAATGTGTGTTGTGCTTTTGTCCTAACTTAGACTGACGCTGACATACTCAAATCATGACTTCTTTTACTTTGATATTGTGACCACTTACAAGACTTTAGAGATAGGGCCATAATCAAAGAGGTATTTCATAAAAAAAAAAAAAAAAACAACAGAGTCAGCCTCAGCCCCAAGCACGTGGCTGTGGGGCAGCATGCTTGTATGGATGGCTCGGCTATTCAGCCTTGCTGTTACAAGGTATTGAAGCTGCCAGGCACAGTTGTAGAAGGTGGATGTACCCCAATAAGATTTCAAACACTAAACAAAAAATCTGAGGGTAATCGCTATGGTCAAAGAGGTTAACGATCTTTTTTCCCCAGTGCTGCATACCACCCTGCACCCACTGTGCTGATGGATGAATTCCCTCCACCTGCCCTGAAAGCTGCACACCTCAAACCTCTGGTCAAAGCTGACCAAGGCTTGGCTCCGCGGGTGAAGAACTCTTTCAGATCCTATGGGTTATAAATATCTGTCATCATTTATAGGGGCTGCTTACAAATTATTGTTGGTTAATGTAAAAAAAAACCTATTGTTGGTCTCAAATGTTTCACACTGGTACAGGATTTTATGTGCTGTTCTTGTTTAAATGTAGCCCTATACATCTCCACTGAGAAAAACCACAAAAGACTTTGGTAAGAGTTTTTATGTTGTCTAAAAAGCAAGAGAAATTTTGGTATGTTGTCTAAAAAGCAAGAGAAATTTTGGTATGTTGTCTAAAAAGCAAGAGAGATTTTTGGTATGTTGTCTAAAATGCAAGAGAGATTTTTGGTCTAAAAAGCAAGAGACTTTGAGTGAGAGTCTCCCCACTCTGGGGATCTCACACTTTAACTGTAAACTATACAACTTATTAATAAAAAATTTTACTTGATTTAAAAGCTAAAAACTTTTCTACTTAATTTATAAGCTATTATTAGTTAAAAATACAAATTATTGACTAATTTTATAAAAATTATTCAAATACATTCAAGCAACCTTTGAATATATTCTCTTATATATATATGTTTATGTATATTTATAAACATATTATTATTGATATAAATAACTACTTATAAGCAAAACTATGCCTTGTTCTAGTTTCTGCAAAAGCTTTATTCTAATTATATATACTTTGGAGTCAATTGCCCTCCTTTATTTACTAAAAAGACAGGGTAAATTGCCCAAGTTACTACTTTCCAAAAATAATTTCAAAAATTTAACATCTATGATCACTGCCCCTATAAAGTTATGACTAAGTCTACTGCTTTAGCCACAAAATTAACATTCTATATTCCCTTTCAATATTTTTTAAATGTAAAACTAAAAATTCTCCTGGTCTTAATGGAGACATCTCTTTAATTTATATACATATAGCCTTCTAAGCAAGAAAGGGAATATTACTGCTTTTAACCAAAATTATTTTTAAGTTTTCAAAAGCTTCTATTATGACTCAAAAATGGGTCTCTTTGTTTCTTCTACAACATGAAATTCAATACAGACCACAAATAATAATAAACCTGAGATATCTAACATTTTTGCCTCTTAAGAAAGGTTTGGTGGTGCACGCCTTTAATCCCAGCACTTAGGAGGCAGAGGCAGGAAGATCTCTGTGAATTCAAGGCCAGCCTGGTCTACAAGAGCTAGTTCCAGGTTAGGCTCCAAAGCTACAGAGAAACCCTGTCTCAGTATACCAACAACAAAAAAAAAAAATAGAAAGGGTCTTATGAGCTTCAGGAGATCAATTTAGATCCAACAACAACATCACAGGTAAAAAACTAAACTCAGATAAATATTTGTCTATAGTTTGTTTTCCCACATGCCTAACATTTTACAGGGGAGGAAAATTTCACTTTCCCCGGTCTAAAATGCCTTTCCCTCATCTGCCAAAACAGTGGACCTAAAAATTCCAAGTGTACACTAAGAGACAAAGATTTAACTTCCTCGCTAAGATTAATGTATATTTATTCCACCAGGTTTATCATCATTTAAAGTGCTACAGATGGATCTTCCTCTGGCCACGGCGGCCACCTGGCTGTAGCTCCTCACCCAACCTCTCACGCCAGGAGGCTCTACTGCTGCCCTTTCCGGACACAGACTGCTTGAGTGCCTCAAGGAGTCTGAGTCAGCCTGCTCCTCCCCAGCTCCATGGCTTCCACGGATTTCCAGTGTTCCAGCCTTCAAGACAAGACCTCCAACTTCGGCCCTTATCAGCAAAAAGCAACCATGAGAGAACCTTATACCCCATGTCACCTTTTTAACCATACTGAACTCTATAGCCCAGGGACTAGACTGCCCTTAAAAAATGATTTATTGCTAATGGTATGGATTTTACCTATAATCCTGTAATGTATATGTTATCAGACAATCTCCTTATGTATTTCTGATAATTGTTCTGATATGAAGATACTGCCCTCTCATAGCTAAAATGGTTCATTATTGCCATGATTACAAATTTAATTTATCAGGTCTACTTCAGCTGCAGCCCTGGTCCTACAGATGCACACCACGAACCAGGCAAACTGTATCTAACAATACTTCATCAATACACAGTCTATTAATCAAAGGCTGAGAGAAAAAACTAACATTTTAAACTAACACTCTTTTCCTTTTTTAACTCAAACCTAAAACTTTTAGACACACTTAGCCACATCATATTATACTATTACAGATTTCACTGTAGATGAGATATTTTAAAATCATCAGCAAGACAGCCGAACTGGTTCTTAGCTTGCCATCAATAGATTATTGGCTATTAATTTAGTAAAGAAAAATTATTATTCTTTGCCCAGAGAGATATACACATGCTGCATTTACTAAACAAAAGAAGGGGAGATGTTAGAGCCCCCAAGACTATACAGTGAATGCACAGCTGACAAGCCAATAGGCAGATCCACAGGAAGTATATACGTACATGTCCACACGGGATAACCCATTTTGCAGAGCTACAGGAACACTTGTCTTTTGGAAAAGTCGCTGTAGTATCTGTGGAAACCTTGTGAAGCCATGATGCTTCCCTTCAAAATGGGATTCGTTCCCAAAACACCTCAGCAGTATGACTTCTACACAGGCATTGGAGTAACCTTGCTCCATTCCCCCACACCATGAGGCCTTGGAGGGATGGCATTCACTCTTTGCTCTAACAGTCAAATTTACATAGAGTCAGTCCCACAAAATTACCTGCTAACAGACCACATAGAAATTTCTATAGAAGACAGGCACAGAGCTGGAAGACAGCATGCCCCACCTTTGCTAATAAACAAGTCTGGGCGTCCCAAAGCTGGTTATGAGAAAAGAGATTGGATGAGGAGAATGGGTGAATCCAAAATTCAGGGCTGTGTAGTAACTTTATCTAATGGTTTGGAATGTCCGATACTTCCCCTTGAATGCTGCCTCGTCCCTAGGTCAGGCCACCCGCTCCGGAGTACTCTGCTTTGTCAGGTTCTACCCTCCCTTTTGTGATTTTGATATGCATATTATCATTGTCCTTGCCTATGGAATTTTCCAACTTTGTCTGCAAAAACTAGAAACCTTGTGGAGGTCAGTCCTTACTCCTCTTCTTCTTCTCTTCCTCTTCTTCCTCCTCCTCCTTCTCCTGACTACTTCTACTTCTTCCCCTTACTCTCCTTCTTTCTCCTCCTATTCTTCCCCTTATTTTTAATCTTCTCCACACCCCTTCACTTCACTTTTTCCCCTCACACAAAAAAATAAAGAGCATGCAGAGGTAATGTACTTGAGTTAGTTTTTTTTAACCCTCAGATCCTCACCTGCCATAGACATCCAATTCTGAGCCCTGAGTGGGTACTGAGGCTGGTCCTCAAGGCCCCTGATAAGTAAGTCTCAAAGCAGATGATTATGAAGCTAACAAAGCCAAGACATAAAACAGCAGTAGAAAACTTATAAGTTTAGAGTAGCATATCAAATACTTTTAGAAACTGGCACACTGTAGTTTACAAGTCAATTTATTTTTAAAGAGCATGTCTTTTGGCTTATAGCCATGTCATTTATGTATTGAACACGGTTGTTTTTACCCTACAACAGAGCTAAGCAGCTCAACAGAGACAAAGCGGCCTTACACCTAAAATATTTACTATCTGTCCCTTTACACAAGATGATACCAAGTCCAACTGTATATAACCCATTCAGAGAGTAACTCTAGTTTACTCACTAATGGTCTAAACCCATACTGGACGGATGGAAAAAATAGATAGGTGGATGGACAGATAGACAGATGGATAAATGGACAAATGGAAAAGTGGGCAGACACAGAGACATATTTGACTATGGTACTATATTTTACTTACTAAGCAATTAACCAATGGTCAAGACCACACTGAGGACACCTGGCCAAAGATAGCACCCTGGCCCTCTGCCATTACTTCGTGCTCTAGCAGCAAAGTCACAGGCCAGCAGAAAAGGCACGGAGCCAGCACACATTCCACTCTGCTTGTGAGTCAGTGACCAACATGCAAGAACCCTGTCTTTCTGCCTTGTAAATCAATTGTCAGCTGGTGAATAGCAAACCCTTGGAATAAGGACCCTGAGGCTGGCATACTTACATGAATGAGCTGGAATATTGGCACGTCTTCATTGAAAAGTTGCCAGTAATGACTGCTTTGTTGTCTTAAGTAAATTACTCAGAACAATAAGGCCTCATTAGTTTAGCAATTAAGGAACAGCATGGCAAACAATGCTTTAGATATTCTTTCTCTCTCTCTCTCTCTCTCTCTCTCTCTCTCTGTCTCTTTCTCTCTCTCTCTCCCTCTCTCCTTCCCTCTCTCTCTTTTCATCATACAGAAAAATTGATTCAAGAGAAGGCATATTAAGACCAAATTAGGGGGCAGTAGACCCTCTGTAGGGAGCAAGTGAAGTCCTGAGTGACTGTCAAGGACCAATATCTCAATCACACGAGAGTGCCAAAGCCTGCCCCAAGTAAGGCTTGGAGGGATAGCAAAGCCTTCCTCTGGTCCAAGTGTGAATACTGATGTGTGTATAGAAAATGTCTACTGGCTTTACCCTTTCTACACACATACCCTGGTATTTACAGCCTAGAAACCACTCCCCTACACAGACAAATCCTACTGAGATTAGCTAAACTTGTCTCTTTATTCAGCTGTACATAATAACCCTGCCTCTCTGTTTATCTGTATGGAATAACCCCACATCCCTGTTCCACTGTATATAATAAACACACTGAGCTTCAGGGTGCTGAAGTTTCTCCATCCAAGAGCTCAGCCCTCCCGATCCCAGCTGTATGTTGTATCTATGTGGAAATCCTTTCTTCATTACCTCATCACCCCAGTCAGCTCAGTCCCTGGAGCCAAGCTGAATGCAGCAGGTCTCTTCAAAGTTCTTTTCGGATGTGCGTCAATCCAATCTTAAGCACGTGAAAGCACTTGAATACACCCATTTATCAATGAGCCAAGCCAGAAGAGATAGTGAAAATTACAGGTACTCTGTAGTGACCATAATTTAAATGGTAACACATTCCAGGAGAAGGTCATTTCAAATAAGCAAGTGTGCATCCCTACCCTGGAGCTATGCGCTTTCTGAAGGGGAAAGCAACAGGAGTTTGAACTCTGACATCAGGAGCTAAAGAGCATCACGTATGCCCAGAATGTGGAAAGCAACTAAATCTACTCCCCTCTGTTTCATGCTGATGGCCATCAGCACATGCACATGAGCACTGCACAGAGAGATCAGCACCGGATACACAGTGATGACTGCACAACTGAGAAAGTAAGAAGTCATTCTAAAGCCAAACAGACCATGAACATCATCAGGCAGGACAGGTTTTATAAAGGTACACTGTAAATTCTCACCTCCACACCTGCTTGCACATGAGAAAACATGTGCATGCATAGCACATATCCACGTACAGATTCATGGCGTGAATAAGTTCATTTTATTTCCAAATAGCTCATTTCATTTCCAACACCAATGCCTTTCCCCGCTTCCCCCAAGTTACTTTCTAATAACCCATCTTAAACAGTTTTGCAAGAAACAAAATGCATAACTAATATATACACGATGCATAAAACAGACAGTTAACAATGACAGTGCATCCAATATATCCAAGTCTCAATTAAAATGTTGGACTAAAAAAAGAAAATAAAGAAGCCACTCGTGCTATTGAGAAACACAACCTTCTCTGGGAATTATAAAGATGAAAGATACTGTTAGCCAATAAACAAAAACATGATATTGACTACAGATCACCAGCCACTCTAGGAATCCAGAAGGAAACAACAGCCTGCTTACAGAAATCAAGGAGGTCTCACCAAGTATGACACAACAGAAGGAAGTCTTGGGGACAGAGATGCTTGACATGTGAGACTACAAAGAAGGATTCAAAGAGGAAGCAAAGACATGGAATTGTGCAGCCAAGAATGTTTTTAGACAGATATCTAAGAAAACAGACTTACAGGGTTTTAGATGAGCAGTGTGGCGGTTTCAATAAAAATGGCCCCCATAGGCCCATAGGAAGTGGGACTCTTAGGAGGTGTGGCTTTGTTGGAGGAAGTGTATCTTATTCTCTTCCTGCTGCCTTCAGGTCAAGATGTAGAACTCTCAGTTCCTTCTCCAGCACCACATCTGCGTGCATGCTACCATGCTTCCCACCATGACAATATTGGACTAAACCTCTTAACTCTAAACCAGCTCCAATTAAACGTTTTCCTTTATAATCGTTGCTGTGGTCACAGTGTCTCTTCACAGCACTAGAAACTCTAACTAAGACAGAAGTTGGTATCAGAAACTGGGGTATTGCTGTGATAGACCTGAGCATGTTTTTTTCTTTTTCTTTTTCTTTTTTTTTTTTAGGAATGTAGCCTTTGGGTCATTGGATGAGAAAAGCAGTTGATCACTTTAAGTGGTCTTACTGTATGGAGTATGGAAGACAGTGATACTGAAGGTAATTTGCGGCCTGGCTCAGGAGGTTTCAGAGAAGACAAATATTTGTATGTGGTCTGCTTTACAGTTAAGAGATTGCATGAGTCTCAGAAGAGACTTTGAACTTTGGACCTTTAAACAAGTTTGAGACTGTTATAGTGTATGGAGACTTTTGAAGTTGGACTAAATGCATTTGGCATTATGATATGGCTACAAGCCTATGGGGGCCAGGGAATGGAATGTGGTAGCTTGAATAAAAAGGGCCTCCATAGGCCCATAGGGGGTGGCACTATTAGGAAAAAGGACCTTGATGGAGTAGGTGTGGCTTTGTTGGAAGAAGTATATCTTTTGCTCTTCCTATATGCCAGACAGTGATTCCCTTGAAACCTGACCATTAAACAAAAGCAATCCAAATAGACAATCTAAGAATCAGCAATTATCTTGCATGTGACCAGAAGACTTCCCATGTGGATATTTTTGATATATAAGATAATGAATTTAAGATTGTAAGTGTCCTTATACATGCCATTATTTCCAAGGCCATGTTTCCTTACCATTGAAATGTCACTAAAGAACTTACTGTTTCTACAACGGCAATATTACTTCGGAACAAAAGTCTACACCCTTTTTCAATTTAAATGCACCTGATATCACTTTTGTGCATGTATGTGGTCATGTGTGTAGTGTGGATAGAGCACAACCTCAGGTGTCATCTTTAAGAACACAATACACATCTCTTGAGTCAGGGCCTCTGGAGCTCACCAATTATACTTAACTGGCCAGTGGGCCCCATGGCTCCTCCTGTCTTTCCTCCCCAAGGTTAGAATAACAAGCACACATCACCAGGCCCAGCAGTTTTACATGGATTCTGGCAATCCAATTCAGTTCCTCATGGTTTCAACACAATTACTATTATTTTAACTGAGTCTCTCTCTCTCACACACACACAGCGAGAGAGAGCTCTTGAGATAATTTTTAATAACTACTTAACAGAAAAAAAATCCCATATTGCCAACTTCTCTGCATGAGGCAAATTAGAGAGCTTCCTAAGATGGCTGCCAAGCATGCGCAGCAAAGGTGGCAGTGATGTAACAGAACCTATCTGCTCTTTGCAAGACTTGCCATTAACTTCATTACATTTTCCAGTCTTGTTAAACATGACAAAGAAACGCTTTCACAGGATTGATCCTTCATAATACAGAAGGCAGCAAACTTAACCATGTCTATAGCCCATTTAATCTTCTCAGTGACTCTTGGAGTAACTTTTTCCATGCAATTATCAGTATGTTACATTACTAGGCTAGCAAAAGTGCTACCAAATCAATGGTACTGACAATTATTCCTTCTTCTTTAAAACATTTGAATTTCTTTGGGTATTCCAAATGATACACAGACATATCTGAAGATTCAAAGCTATCATCCACAAATAAGAGAAAACACATGAGGTCTGTAGTTCTGAATCAGGGTTTTCTCACGTAGAATGGCTGTTCCCAGCCCCATCCACTCACCTGCAAATTTCATTTTTCTTAGTGGTTGAATAATATTCTATTGTGTAAATGTACCACACAGAGGTCAAGAAATTAGTAAGGGTTCATGGGGAGGGGGGCTTCCAAGGGAGGGAAGATCACAGCAATATATTGGGGGAAGGGAGAATAATGGTACAGGAAGGGTTAAAAGGGGTGGGATTCAGAAGAGAACATGAAAAAAAGGGGAGAGATGGCAGACACTAAAGACTTCCTGAAAAAGACATGAAAAACTACTGAGGAGACTTCCTAAAATATAAAAATTTTCATATATAAAAACAACTTAAATGTAGCTGCACTTCACTGGGACAACTGCCTCGCTACTAGACACCATGAGCTAACTGTACTGGCTGGTTCTGTGTATCAACTTGACAACTAGCTAGAGTCATCAGAGAGTAAGGAGCCTCTATTGAGGAAATGTCTCCATGAGATCCAGATGTAGGTATTTTCTCAATTAGTGATCAATGGGGAGGGCCCAGCCCATGGTGAGTGGTGCCATCCATAGGCTGGTGGTCCTGGGTTCTATAAAAAAGCATGTTGAGCAAGCTTAGGGAAGCAAGCCAGTAAGTAGCAACCCTCCATGGCCTCTGCATCAGCTTCTACTTCCAGGTTCCAGCCCTGCTTAAGTCCCTGTGCTGACTTCCTTAAATGCTGAAGAGCCATGTGGAAGTATAGGTCAAATAAATCCTTTCCTCCCCAACTTTTTTGGTCACGGTATTTTGTTAAAGCAATAGAAACCGTAAGTAAGACATTAACCAATAAAAACCCAATGTCAGGAATGGGATGCCTCCATCAGAGTTGTTAGCCAGTTAGGTCCTATAAACTCCCAAGTTCTATAGATTATTACTACTGCTCTTAGTTACCCTCCAGAACTAGTGGCAAGACTATTTCTGAAGATGTCACATATTTGAGTCATAGAACATGGAAAAATCAAGCAGGTACCAACCTGGAAGCTTAATCCTTACTGGCTAGCATTCAAGAGGGAAGTGCTAGGCAGGCTACTAGAGGAATGAAGTAACTCCATGAGCTAAATGACAAGCCTGGCAAGACATGCAGACTGGTGCAACGGTGGCACATATGGTGTGGTAGTAACCAACCACTTCTAATTAGATTTAAAGCCTGTTTAAAGATGGAACCCATACATGGCACAGTTATCAGGGCCAGCAGCTAGACAAGTCATAGACATTTCTACTCTGCTAACGTGGCACAGTACTGAGCCATCTCCTAATGATGTCTCATTATATCCATAGATTAGTACATCTCCCAAACCTCATCAAAGACGCTTCCTTTTGCAATCACTGGTAATTAAAGCAGAGATCCACAATCAGTCAAGGTGTAGAGAATAAGTGACTGCAGAGTCCCCAGGCCTAAATGTACATCTATGTCACAGTACCCTCCTCCCCAGGCTCAGGGGGTTGAAAGGCTAAGAGCCAGAGCTGGTCGGTGAAAGGAAACAATGTTTTCCAGGCACAACGGGACAGCTGCACATACAAACTCACAATGATTGTGATGCATAAGATCTGTGCAAGCTCAAATCAAACAAAATCACAGCAAGGATGGGGATGCAGTGCCACCCATAGCTGAAGATCTGTTGGTAAATTATAGATGCTGAAGGAGAGTTAGCTTTCTTTAAGGGTGTGGCCCCAGCAGGTCTCACATGCTCCAGCGGGTAGCCACACACCTACCAGTGTATAGGCAACAATAATGAGGCTTGATGATTTATTAAGAAAAAAAAAGACATAAGTTGTGAGTTGCGTGAGTAAAATTGGGGATGGATAAAGAAAAGGATGGGGGATGGGACGAATATACTCAAAATCCAATATAAGAAGTTCTCAAAGAAATAATAAACATTTAAATTTGGAATTTTATTCTCAAATGGATTTTCTATAGCAAAGAACAATATGTAAACTTCACACAACGAAAATTGCCAAAGAAAATAATTAAAAACTAAATTACAATCACTACACATCAGCAATAGAGAGCTGGGAAGAGAAAAATCACTTACCACAAGAATTAAAGTACAAAAAAAATTTGTTACCTGCCAATTTAAAATGGGACACTGGCTTGTAAACTGATAAGAAAGAAGCACCAATAAATTGGTGCATCTTTTCAGAATTTTTGATTTTTAGTTTAAGTAATGTTGTTCTTGCCAGAAAAAAAAAATAGGGGCTAAACGGCTGGTGATTTAGAGCACTTAATGCTCTTGTAGAGAGCCTGGTTTTGAATCCCAGCATCAGGCAGCTGATAACTACCTGTAACTCCAGTCCCAAGAGGTCCTTATCTGGCCTCTGCAGCACATGGGGCACACATACAAAGGAAGGAAGGCAGGGAAGGTGGAAAAGAAGGGAAATTCAACATGGAGTTTTCCTGTCTACTAGCTTGATACACACCTAAGAACCAAACACAAGCTAACAACCTGGGCTACCCCTAAAACTCTTCCACATTCGCAACCCAGCTCTTGTCAATCACTTGTGCAGTTGCAATCATGAGTACCCATGTTTCTCCACAAAACACTGGTTTCTGCTTTAGTGACACATTTTAAAAATGGATCCAAAAAAAAGAATTAAACAGTTGTCCCTAGAGACTCAGGTTATCTCAGTCATGAGGCACAGCCCGGCTCACTCTTGCTTGTGCAGGTTGGTAAACCATCTAATAACTCATTCATTTCCGGCACATTTCCACATCCCCACAACCATTTAGACCTTGTTGTTAAGAGTAGGTTTTTAGTGCTTCTAGAATTTTTGTTGGGCATGTTGATTAGGTTTTTGTAAGGCCTTCTTATGTAACCCTGCCTGCCCTTGAACTCAGCCATTCTCATTCCTCAGTTTCCCAAGCACAGGGACTGCAGATGTGTGCCACCACATCCAGCTTTCTTGAACTTTCTCAATTGTGAGTACCTATTCAGTACAGAATCAATATTGTCTTTTATATTTGCACATGACAGACAGTAGCAACCGCTGGCCCCTGGAAAAAAATGACTGCAAAATACTATTGCCTTCAAGCTCCATGCACTCCAAAGAATACATGGGGATTAAAGAAAGCAAGAAAGAACTTGGCACCAATTTTGTGAGTTTCTAGTTTACAAAACAATGTTTATTTTTTCTATTAACAAATTAATTCTCTCAATGAACTAATAGAAATATGTATTTAAAGAAAAGCTATTCATAGAATATTTATAGCTTGCTCTTTATTACTTGAGCATACAGACTACACATTTAGATTTTTGTACAGAGATGCTTTTAATGCAGACTAATTTTCTTTTCCCACATACTTAAACACATATAAACATACTTTTCTTGCAACACTGTTTAAAACGGCCAGAATTTAGAAGCATTTCAATGTTCATTAGCAGGGGTAAGGGAAGGGTATGGCACATATTTTATGAAGTGAAAATCAGTGACACCTATGTTAATTGACAGAAATTAACTGTACGAAAAGTTATTTGATGGGTGTGTGTCTCAAGAGGCCTCGCCTGTAAATGAGGAGCTATTGACTGCTGATGGCTTCTGGGCAAGGTTTTCCTTAAGGGTGTGACTCTGGGTTCATCCACCAAGCTAAAATGCATAGCCCTATACTTAAAAGTATATAAGTGTCACAAATTGGACCTGCTGGGCTTTTAAGACAGTAGGGAAATCACAAAATTAGGGCGGTGGGTAGGAGTGGGAATGAATATGATCAAAACACAATATATGAAATTCCCAAAGAATTAATATATGGTTTATCGAGACAGGGTTTCTCTGTGTAGCTTTGGAGCTTGTCTGGAACTCACTCTGTAGACCAAGATGGCCTCGAACTCACAGAGATCCACCTGCCTCCTGAGTGCTGGGATTAACAGCGTGTGCCACCACCATGCAGCGTAGAAATATATTTTAAAGAAAAGCTATTTTAGAATATTTATAGCTTGCTCTTTATTATTGGACTATATAGCTTATACATTTATAGATTTTTGTAAATTTATAGAAGAAGATTTTGCAGAGCAAATTACAGGAATGTGCTTATATCTTTTTTATGCTTTATATGTAAGCAAGTATGTTCCACCTCGTCACCTGTACAGAGAAATATAAATATACAGAATCAAAGTTAAGAAATGAGTTAAGAGTATAGAAAATGAAAGGGGAACTTCTTGCTATTTTTAATCTGTGTCTAAACTATACATGGCTATGGAACTTTAGTGGATGAACCTGTTACAAAGTGCTATGACTCATGATCCTAAACTTTACACAGAAACAAAATACATCACTCTATCACATGGCATAAGCTTAGTCACTAAGAATATAACTAACTTAAGGTTTGAAAGGTACATGTGTCCAATGTTCAAACTAAATCTGGAAAGTAAGCCAGAAAATTCTACTGGGCCCAATGTCATGAAGAGTAGAGTTTACCAGTCACAGAAAATGGGTCAACAAATTCAAAGGTAACTTTGCACTTCAAGTTAAAAGAAAACCTTTGGTTACCCTCCCTACTCAACATTTAATCAAGGCCCTTTCCTCAGCAGTGGAACTGTGTCCCTTTTAACTGCAATCCTTGTTTTAGAGATACGAAAGTTCTCCTAAACAACTGCAATAGAAACAGAAATCTACGTGAGACATACAAAGAAAAAAAAACTAACTTGTAATCAAATAAATTATTACCTCATGGTCAGGAAATATATGCTTCCTAAGTAATACACAGATGCACAAACCAAAATAACATAGTATAGACAATACATATACAGAATGAAATTAATCTGCCAAATTCTTTAGAGACAACAGGTACCATTTTTAGATGACTGACATTTTAGCTTCCTAAGGAAATCTATGTCTAGAATCCTTTAAAAAAAAAGAAAAAGAAAAAGAAACCTATTCCAGGAATTATGTAAATAACAGTATTTCAGATTTGGGGAAATTTATCTTTTCAAAAATACCATATAAGCATACAAATCACTTTTCAAAAACTAAATGGAAAAAGTGAAATAGGAGCCCAATGCATAAGCCTTCAATTAATGACAGTGAATACAATGAATATTCACTTAAGTTTATACTAATACAACAAAACTGCATGTGCTTTTGATTTCCAGGTGCCTTCTTTCTTCATAACCAAGATACATTTCGTAATTAACTCATTAACAGTCATGTTAATAGTCTGAACTAGAGATGCAATGTATCAATAATATTTAAGGGTCATTAGCTTGTTCAAGAGGAAGCTAATGTTTTTGTCGTGATATAATTTGTGTACAATAAAATACACAGCTATTGTGTTCAGTTTGATGGTTTTTTGACAGCCCCATATATTCATATAAAAAAACCCACTTTCCTCAGTAGAAACAATTATATTGTGTGTGTATATATATATGTATGTATGTATTCAGTAATAATAATGATGAACAATAACTATTCATACAATTTAAGAGCAATGTTCATTCACTGAATAATGCCCTAATATTGTATACAATTGTGCACGATTACCACAATTGTAATAATAATCAACAATGACTATTCACACAGGAGACTGCTACTCAGCAATATGGAAGAACTAGACATAGGCAGTAACATGGAAGAAATCTCTGTAACACTAGGTTGGGCAATAGAAGATAAACACAAAGAATATATGTGAAACTCCATCTCCACAAAGCCCAGAAACATGAACAGCTAATCTAATCACAATCAGAAAGCAACTAGGCTTACAGCTGAGGAAATGGACAGGCAGAAAGCAAATAGGAAATGACTTGCAGGAGTGATGAAAATGTTCTGCATTTGTTTTGTACAGTGGCTATATGAATATATGGGGCTGTCAAAAAACCATCAAACTGAACACAATAGCTGTGTATTTTATTGTACACAAATTACATCACGACAAAAACATGTAGTTTTAAAGTTAACTTGGCAAAATAATGTTCTTGAATTCAGGGGGGGAAATACACTTTAGACAGAATAAATCATTTGATATTTAAATTTTCCATTACAGCTGAGAAATAAGCAGTCACAGATGTGTGCTCATAGAATTATGATTGTGAGCTACAGGGAGGGTAACCAAGCATTTCGAGTTACTGTGACAGACCGCCAGGGAAGACCCATACCTCAGCCCATCGTTAACAGTACCTGCTTCACCAAAGAGTCCCCTGACCTACAGAAATTTCAGGGTCACTTCTCTAAAGGGGACTTTCAATGTCATCTAGCACAAGTGCCCTAACTTTCCCATACAACCCACATTGACTAAACAAAACTCAACACGATCTTTTATTGTTGTTAACATTTTACATTCCACAATCAGAGTCTAACTAGATGGGTTTCTCTAAAGTTTACATCTGAGGACAAAATTAAATGTCACAGAACTCAATCCGTAGGGAAAGTGGAAATCAAGCTAAGGAGAAAAATATCTAAAAAATTAACTATGTAAAAGAAAGCAAGGATGGTCACAAAAACAAAAATATAAGAAATCTTTACCTGCTGCCCTGTAAAGAATTTTAGGTTCAAAAAATATACATGGATCTTTATCTTCTATGCATGACAATAGAAGTCCCTTGGCCTGGAAAGGGCTCCTGGGTATAACCACCTGCAAAAACAAACAATTTTAGTAAAGTACATCCCAGTAAACCCACTTCTAAGGGTTGATACTTAACCAATCAAGTGTAACCAACTCAACTAGAAGACCAGGTATTTCTGTTTATTATAAAATTTACACTACAGTCCCTCAGAAATCTCTTTGTCCACAAGTATTTCTATAATGCTTCCCATGTCCTGATAACTAAGATACTAGTCTTCCTTTCAGGCCCTCACCTTGCCCGTAGCTCAAAGAGAACCCGCAAAGCACATAAAAAGAAAGTAAAGAGAAGTGACCACCTTGAAGTGCCACCCCCTCCTACTAACACTCTGCTATCACTTGCAAATGGAAGTGCCACAGTCCGCTTTGTTCTGACAGGCCAACACAACCTGCACTTCCTAGGGGAAAAGGCGATCCACTGAAGTTTGTGGGCCGAATATTACAGCAGCCAGCTGCACAGACAAGAGAAAAGCATGGCTGTCCCACATCTCCAGTGGACAGGAAGGGCTCTGAGACTTTCAGGGGAGGGCTGCTAAAGAGGGTCAGTGACTTCAGGAAGTGGCTACTATTCTTCCTCCCACTTAGAAACAGAGACTGTTGTGTTCAGAGGGTAAGGACACTGCCAAGGTCACAGAGCTTGCTAGGACAGAGATTCTTACTCAGTTCTGACAAACACAGGAGACCACACTCTTGACCATGGTTCCTCAAATCACAACTTTGTACCTAAGCTTTCATGATTTTAAAAGAATAGGGTAAGAACAAACTTTACTTTGGAAGGATTATTAGAATAAGCCTGGACCTACTACAAAGATCAAACAAGATTCCTTGAAGGAAACCACCTTCAAGGTGTTTGCTTGGGAGGCAGAGGCAGGTAGATCTCTATGAATTTGAGGCCAGCCTGGTCCACAGACTGAGTTCCAGCACTGTTTCAAAGAGAAACCCTGTGTCAAAAAAGAAAAACTAATAATAATAATAAATAAACAGTATATGTCTCTTTATTAACCTTATTACACAATGCCTTTATGCTTCTTTTCTTCAGATTCTCTTCGCTTTCTTCATATAGTTATTTGCATTAGCCTTTTAGCATATATATTTAGTATATAAACTTTGTATTTCAAGTTTGAAAATAAGAAGTAGAAAACAGACAGTAGAAGATTAAAAGTTCTGTTGTTTAAACTTCTAGCATGTGGTGTAAACATTAAATATGATCAACATTCAGCTCAAAATCAAAAATAAGTGTTGCCTCAGAATGGCTCTTGTCCAAAACTACCACTTCTGGCTTGTATCAGAAAAGCATACAGCCTCCTTTCAACTGGGACAAACCTTATTATGAGCCAGCAGGAAAAAAAAGTAAGGAAAATGTAAACATATTGATAATTGATTTATGTTGTCAAAAACAAACATGTTTCTCTGGTTAACACATCTGTGAGTTTCTATGATTCCCTAGAAAGCTGTATGGTGAATATCAAGAGACAAACACGCGAAACATTTGCAACATCAAAAGACTTAAGCTATTACGGGAGAAAGACTCTTCCAAGCAGACTGAGCAGTTACCATACTCTAGACTGGAAAAGATTCCATCTATATAACAGCTTCCTCTCTGTCTGCTTAAAAACTGAAAACTGAGCTATAAGCACACATGACTTTGAGGTAAATATTGACTGAACAGTGGGTTTTATTAAATGTACCCCAAGAAGAGTTCAAATAGAAAAACACATGAGAAAGAAGAAACTAGAGCTTTAGGAGAATGCCATACACCTTAAAATCTGTGGAGTCAATGCCAGCATCATGCCAGAGCTGCTTCAGGAAGAACATTCTAGAAAACTGGGCATCAGCAAATTAATTTAAGAAGAAATGCTAACCTCCCTTTCTCAAATATAGTTAGATTCCAAAGTCCTGTTTGTCTTCCTTCAGGGAAGGTCATTGATTAATACTAACAGCACAAGCGAAGGTGGAAACATCAAATGATGATCAAATAAAGGAAGTAAACAAGAATACCTTGATTCCTGGGCAATGGGCAAAAAAGGCTTCCGGACACTGAGAATGGTAGAGAGCCCCGTGGCCCACACAGCCCCATGGGGCCCGGATAGTGAGGCTCCCACAGTTGAAAAGATCGCCAGAGCGGTAGCGGTACTTGGCAGCTTCATTGACAATCTGCAGAGAGAAGGAACATGCCACAGTGACTCTTTCCTGCCTAGTGCATATCCTAAAAGCATGCCGCTGGATCTTCAAATGCATTTCCATTGCAACTGTGAACACCACCATGAGGCAACAGGTGCTGAAGGCAAGGCGGGGATGGGTGGGCAGAGCCTGTGTCTGAACACTCAGGGACTGAGATGCCTTTCCCAGCAAAGCCTAAGGCACCTACCTGATCAAAGGCGGGGAAGATATAGTCAGCAAACTGGATTTCCGCAATGGCCGTAGCACCGGTGACAGCGATTCCAATCCCAAATCCAACAATTCCTTGTTCACACAATGGCGTGTTAAACACTCTATCTTTTCCTTAAAAAAAAAATAAGTTAACAATAATATAAGGAACAGAAATAGAAAACAAATTTAATGTAGCAAATTAACTCAGTGTAATATACAATACATCTGATAATTGGGTGGGATGAAGAAATATGGGACCGGTAGAGGAAACAGAAGACAGCATTGTAACTGATTCAGAACATAATAGCATTAAACATAACAAACCTAAATATGCCAATTAAGGAAGCACTGCCACACTGAGGTTTTCTGAAAAGCAAAATCCTGCTATTTGATGGGAAAATCATAATTAAAAAAACTATACAGTAAAAACCATAACAAAGGAAAATAGACATCATGCTATCAATGGCAGACATGGGGAAAGGCCTTGCCAGACTTAATAAGGCAAAATTCATATTGTTCAAGGGTTGAATTCGCAAAGACTTAAGAATACGTGGAACAATGAGCGCCAAGCAGTTTGGAGTCACTGACACAACTAAGTACGGGTACAGGCAAGTACATGGTTCAGTATGAGACTTTTGAGATACTATCTGGGCAACAGGAAAAAAAAAGGAAGGGGGCTTTTAAAACATAGCTATAACACAATAACTGATGGGACTCATCTGACATACACAGGATGTTAGCTAGCATCTATGCCAAGAACTCCAATACTGAAAGGAATGGACCAGCCATATGCTGAGCTATCAAACTATCTCAACAAGATTTTAAAGATTAAAATCAAACCCAGCGTGTCTCAAAGCAAACGACTTGGCTGTGGAAAAGAGACTTATTGGGAGAAGTGGAGGTAGTGGGTAGGAGGTAGAATCAGGATGCACTTCATATGTGTATGACATTGTCAAATCGCAAATTCTGTAAGAATTATTTATAAGAGTATGTTCCCTGGTGGGGTTATCCTAGAAGTCAGTAACAAAAAGAAGTAAGGAAATCTGAATGTGGGGCTGTGGATCTCTGTAGCTCTTGCCTAAAATATAGGAGGCCTTGGGCTCAAGTCCCAGTATTCAAAAGGAAAACAAAATACAAAGGGGAGGGGAAGGGAATGCAAGAAAGCTAGCTAATTACTTTGCTGTAGTTTGATTGTAAAATATTCCCTATAGGCTCATGGTTTGAAAACCATCACCCCACCCCTCCAACCTCATGCCCAAGCTAGCAGCCCTGTTGGGAAAGGATGTGAAACCTTGAGGAGGTGAAGCCTTTCTGAAGGAAATGGGTTTCTGATGACAAGCTGTGAGGCCATCCTCTCTTCCTCTTCCCTCTCTATCTGAATTAAAATGCAATGTGACCAGCCAGCCTCTCGCTCCTTCCACCATGCCTTCCCACCTGCTGCCATGTCTTCCCTCTATGATGGACAGTACCACTGAGCTGTGAGCCAAAATAAAGCCCTTCCCTCCTAAACTGCTTTTATCAGGTTATTTCATCACAGCAATAAAAGAAAGGGAAAAGAGGAAAAAGGAGAAAGGAGATGCAATGAAGTTTGTGTTAGGTCTCTGGCCATACCACCCTGACCATGCCCAATCTTGTCTGATCTCAGAAGTTTGTGCTAGGAAGCTTACTAAATGCATATCTCTAATATACAGCTCAAAAAAATAAAAAAAAATGGAAACTATAAAAACTGTTTGAACTGAATGACTAAGCTCTATATCGCAACTTACCGGACTACTGAAAATAATTGCAAAGTTGCTTCTTTCAAACCAACCCTCCCGTATTTAATAAAATTCCGGGCAAAACGCAATCAATTTTTAGAGGCATTGGAAAACTAAAAGCAGGCATAAACTGAATACTTGAACCTTGAAAGAAGGGACACAGAGTAAACGATGACAGTTATAAGGCTTGCCCAAAGGGACTCTCCACTCTGTGTCAGAGAGTAGAAGAATCCAGATGGACAGACTATATTGATGGGTGTCAAAGACATCATCTAAAAAGGCCAATAACTGAACACCAAGATCATATATCTCATTTATGCACAGACTGATCCAGAACTCACTGACACCTGTACCTGCACGACCCTCTGAAAACAACTCAGTAGAAAATAACATCTGCATGTTAAAAGAGCTGGGCAGAAATCTCTCCTGTGCCCACTAAAGAGAACAAGGGAGTATGGAATCCTAGTCTCCTTAAGTGAGAGGAGCTTTGTGGCGTTTAAAGAATACACTATGGAATGATGAATGGGTCACCAAAGGAACGAAGAGGGAAATTCAAAAATTCCTAGAACTAAACGAAAGGAAAAACACAATATAGCAAAACCTATGGGATACAATTAAATCATGAAATCTATTCTTATTGGGAGGGAGGAGTTTCTGGCTACAATCAGAGAAATCTCAAATAAATAAATGATGCATTGGACAAGCAAAAGCAACCCAACCCCAGAAATGGTAGATGGGAAGACAGAGATTAACAAAATGAGAGAAAGAAAAGAAAGAATCAAAGAAACCAAGAGTTAGTTCTTTGAAAAGACAAATAAGGTTTTCATATCCATAAACTAACCAAAAGAAAAGAGAGGAAATTACAACAGATACCATGGAAATTTAGAAAATCATTATGACAAACCTTAACATATCCCATTAGACAGACACGGTCACAGAAACCTTTAATACCAGCATGCAGAAGGCAGAAGCAGGTTGATCTCTATGAGCTCGAGGCCAATGGGGTCTACAAAGCAAGTTCTAGGCCAGAACTATAAGTTGAGACCCTGTTTAAAAACAAAACATAGCTCCTTAAATTGAAAAATCTAAAAGACATGAGTGACCTCTAAATGCATATGCCCTACCAAAATAATCCAAGATGACATTATTTAACTATATCTATTACATCTCTAACAAGCAATGAGATTGAAACAGCAATAAACCTCCAAACTAAGAGTGGGGAGACAATCAGTAAAGTGGTTGTCTTACAAGCATGCAAACCAGAGTCCACTCCCAAAACCACATTTGAAAAAGCCAACCATAGACCTCTGTCCCCTTGAGACTTGGCCACTTCAGTGTGGACCCCAGGTCCCCTATTTCTTTCTTGCCACCCCTTCCCTGACAACCATTTATTCTAGCCTACCTCCATTCCTTTGTGACTCCCTCTGACCCACAGAACAGCTTTCTACCAGGAACCCCACAACTGCCTCACTAAGCTGTGATTCTGGTATGCTATGCATGTCCTCCTTCCCCTGTCCCCTAGCACAATCCCTGAGACATGGCCTCTCGCTGTCACCCTAGCTTTTGACTGTCAACTTTCTCAGACATTCCTTCCAGGCCATCTCCAAGTCCTTTGTGAGCCCTCACCAATCCACAGAACATGGTCTCTACTAGGGACCAAAAGCTGCATACTTGGCTAAGACTCAGAACCACTCTTTATCAGGGAACTCACAGCTGCCACACTTGGCTGGACATAGCCTCCTCCATTTTTTGTGAATCAATACCAGCTCACAAACTGTTCTCTACCAAGGACTCATGACTACTGCATTTGGCTAGGACCCAGACTGTGGTAATAGCAACTGTATTAGTCAGGGTTTCTTCTATTTCTGTGAAGAGACACCATGACCATGGCAACTCTTATAAGGGAAATATTTAATTAGGGTGCTCGCTTACAGTATCAGAGTTTCAGTCCATTATCATCATGGTGGCGAGCACGGTAGCAGGTAGGCAGACATGGTGCTGGAGAAATAACTGAGAGTCCTACATCTTGCAGGCAACAAGAAGCCAATTGAGACACTGGACAGTATCCAGAGCATAAGAAATCTCAAAGCCCACCCCCATAGTAACACACTTCCTCCAACAAGGCCATACCCACTCCAACAAAGCCACACCTCCTAATAGCACCATTTCCTGTGAGATTATGGGGGTCAATTACATTCAAACTACTACAGCAACCAAAGAAATGAACACCCATCCAACATAAGCAAGACCAGATATCTACACTAAGAACACCTCAAACATCATAACTCCAGGAGCCTCAATCTCAGCTCAAAAACACAAACGTGAACAACCAAGACAATGAACCTCCCAAGAAGCCAGAAAGCCTATCACAATAGACCCTGATAAAAGCAATTTAGCTGAAGCATTCGAACTTCAAAATAGCAGTTATGGATATGTTCCAGGACCTTAAAGGGGATATTAATAAATGTTTTAATGAAGATTATGAAAGCACAAACAGTTGAATGAAAACAATTCAAGACATGAAAGTAGAATTTAACAAACAAATAGAATTGAAAAAAATAAAGCCAAACTGAACCAAAACTTGAAATGAAAAACTCAGGAGAACAAGACATCCAAAGGTAAGCCTCACCATTAGACTGAATGAAGTAGAAGAGAGAATTTCAGGTCTTGAAGACAGGATAGAGAAAATGGGTAGCTCAGTCAGAAAAAATGTTAAATTAAAAAAAAAAATACAGGCACAAGGCATTCAGGAAATCTGGAACACTAAGAAAAGACAAAACCTACAAATAATAGGTATAGAGGAAGAGGAAGAAACACAGGTCAAAGGAACATAAAATATTGTTAGCAAAATCACAGAAGAACATTTCCCCAATCTAAAGAGAAATGCCTATCAAGGTATAAGAGGCAAACACAACACCAAATAAACAGGAACAGAAAAGAAACTCCCCACAACATATAATTAAAACACTAAATGTATAGAGGGGAAGAGGGTATTACAAGTTGCAATGGGGGGGGGAGAAACCAAATTACATATTAGACTAACACCTGACTTTTCACTGGAAACTCTGAAAGCCAGAAAGGCCTGGACAAATGTTCTACAAGTATAAAAAACCACAGATCCAGCCTGGATACTCTACCCAGCAAAACTATCAATCACAATTGATGGAGAAAGAAAAACAGCTCACAATAAAACAAATTTAAGCAAGTTATGTCCACCAACCCAGCTCTACAGAAAGCACTAGAAGGAAAACTTCAGTTCAAGAGGTTAACTATACCCAAGAGGACACAAAGACTATAGAATCCAAGAATAGTTAATCAAAAGAGGGGGGGAACACACCACAACAACAAAATGAAGGAATTAATAAACACTGATGAATAACTCTCTTTATTAATGGTCTCAATTCCCCACTAAAAAGACACTGACCAAATGACTAGATTTGAAAACAGGACTCATTCTTCTGTTGCATGCAAGAAACACACTTCATCTTAGAGTAAGAGGATGGAAAGTGATCAGTGTATCACTCAACCCTCACCAGAACAGTTTCCTCTTGCAGGAGATGGCAATCAACACAAAGACCCACGACTGGACAGTGTGAAGTGAGTCAAAGACTTTAGATCACTCAGCTCTAAATGGGATCCTTATCGACCTCCAGTAATCCATGATGAAAAGGAGGCAGAATGGTGTGGGACAATTCTGTATTCTGTCAATTACGTTTTAAATAAATGCTGATTGGCCAGTAGCCAGGCAAGAAGTATAGGTGGGACAACCAGACAGGAAGTAGAGGTGAGACAAGAAGAACAGGAGAATTCTGGAAAGGAGGAAGCCCATTCCTCCCTAGTCCTGCCCAGACCACCAAAGAAGCAGGATGTGACCTGCCCCACTGAAAAAGGTGCTGAGCCATGTGGCTAACATAGATAAGAACAATGGGTTAATATAAGTTATAAGAGTTGATAAGAAGCCTGAGCTAATGGGCCAATCAGTTTATAAGTTATGGAGACCTCTGCGTGATTTTCTTTGGGACTTGCTGGCTGTGGGAACTGGGCAGGACAGAAACCCCAACAAGCAAGCCCTCCTGTTACAGCAGAAAGACTGTAAAAGCCAGAGGTGGTAGGCGGCTCCTTGGAAACAGTGTCTTCCTGATACAACATGATTGATTGCGTATTAACTCACTGAGACTGACAACATACACAAGGCCTGAACAAGTCCAAACCAGACAAAATCCCAGCACGGAGAAAGGCTATTCCACCCCTAACCAAGAAGTTATTTGTGACTGATACCTGCTGGGAAAGGGAAAATCAGTTTTCTCCATTTGAGTGTCACTGAATATATCAACACACTCCAAAGCAGGCCCCATGACCAGGAGTAGGTGGCCAACGCACAATGGACTCACAATTTTGGGGTGCTTTTTGTTTGCCCGTCCCTACCTCATCTTATGGGGTTTGTTTTTTTGTTTTGCTTTTTTATTTGGTGGAGGTTGTTTTTTGAGTTTTTTAAAGAGAAAGAACATGAAGTAGTGAGGTGGGAAGGAGCTGGGAGGAGCTGGGGGGAGGGAAAAAATATAACCAAAATAAATGTCATGAAAAAATTTAAATAATAATTTTAAAAAGCAAGCATATTGGTATAATTCCCAACAATCAGAAGGCAGAGGTAGGAAGATCCCCAAAACTCACTTGATAGCTGGCCTATCATACTTGGCAAGCTCCAGGCCAGTGGGAGACCTTGTCTCAAAAACCAAGGAGAATGATGCCTAAGAACTGACACCCAAGGTTGTCCTCCAGCCTCCACACACGTACATCCACAAACACATGTGTACATACACAAACTTCCCGGCTACAAATGGTCCAGGGTCAAATGGGTTCTCTGCACAACCATACCACAGCTTTAAAGCAGAATTATTCACAGCAATCTTTCTCAAATGACCACATGAACTCCTTATGAAACCAGTATTACCCTGATGCCACTACCAGATAAATATACAAAAAGAGGGGGGGGATAAAATTATAGTCCAGTCTCCCTGATGGAGCTTGGATGGAAAAATTACCAATATAGTATTTATAAACCAAACAGACAGACAATGACAATTTTGGCAAGGATGTGCACAAAATGGAAGGACCAGAAATGGGAGTGTTGGGGTAGGAGGAGCCTGATAAACCTCTCACCAGGCTCGGCCTTCACACCCCCATGCACACTCACTAATACACTACTCAAATCTCACACCCCCATGTACACTCACTAACACACTACTCAAATCTCAGTTAAAATTCTACCGCTTCTCAGCTACGACCAGCATTTTATAACATATTCTAATTTCAGAAATCTGATCAGGAACCCAAACATTCAGGGACAGACCTGGTTGGTATTCATCCCCCATTTCTATAGCCCAGGATATCAGTTCATCTTGGTATGCAGAATTCACTTTCAGCTTAATCATTCCCTTTGAACGTGAGTCACAAGTCAGGCAGGTGCTGAAAACGCCGACTAGACACATCCTGTGCTTTGCAACTCTAAAGACAGCTGCAGAAACTTAAATATGTGATTCACAGTCATAATAATCTGAGACTGTCTCCTGAGCATATGACATCTATACCTCAGCAGCGCCCTACTCCACTGAAATACCTAGGGGGGGCGGGGGGGAACGACTGATCCTATTGCTTGAGTGATAGCAAAGGAACACAAATCCCAGATGCTGGCAGTGGGAGCCAGATCCAGCAAGTCCAAGCTGACTTAACCAAACAGGCAGCACCCCACTCATTTGCCCTCTTGCAGCTTCAAGGTCACAGGACTTTCCCTCTTGGTAGAGAAAGTGCAGTCATTTTGGCACTAGGAAGCGGACAAGGTGAACTTCTCAGAATTCTTACTATAAAGGAAACAGTTTAAGCAATGACGTTTTTATATGCTCCGAGAGAAAATGCTCCAACATGAACTCGTGATTAAAAAGTCTATTTCTGGCTTCTGCCTAATATTGATTGACTGGTGGTAAAAGCACTAATAAGACACAGTATTGATGACTTCCTCTTTCCCACAGGGCAGTTACCCACTGTTAAGTTCATGTACGTAACATCCTGATAGATGAATCAGGACAAACAGCCAGAGCGCTGTGAGGCAAGGCAGAGCAGGGTAAGACAGACCAGGATAGCTTAGCACCACAAATTGCTACATTACCTAAGGCTGTGTTCTTATCTGCAACAGAAGAGTCCCGATGCAAAACAGACTAAACTTATTCACACCGATATTTCTCTCCTGTTCATAAAAAGTACTTACCATTACATTAACACTTTTCTACATGTTAGGGTTGTCCTAGGTTGCTTTCTATTGCTGTGCTAAAAGCACCATGACCGAAGGGACTCAGGTCTGCCTGAGCATGGCAAACATGGCAAACATGGCAGGTCTTGCCCTTCTCCCCCATTCCCTATGCCTTGCTAAAAACTGCTGGGTTGTAATCCTAAAGCTAGCCACCAGGGTCTAGTCCCTTATTTGGCCACTTCCTCTTCCTGAGGCTGACTACCACAGTCTAGCTATCAAAGTATTGAAGTCCAGCAATCAAAAGTCCCCTTTAGCTACTAGAATAAATATAACCAATTAAAATTAAACCCCTCATCCCATTTTACTTTTATAAACTGCCATTTTCATACGGGCCATGTCTGTCTCCTCTCTACCCAGAAGCAATCCTTTGTCACTCAGGAACAAATATTCCTCTCTCCCTTGTTCCCTTCCCCTTCTCCCTCATCTCCAATCTCCTATCTTTGTCTCTGATTCCCTGCCCTCTGTCCCTCTGGGGCAAATAAACCTCCCTCTGTCCCTCTGGGGCAAATAAACCTCCCTTGTGCTAAGAACTTGGTTTTAGGGGTCCTGAGTCAATACTGATCCTTTCAATGACCAAAAGCATCTTGGGGAGTTACGGGTTTATTTGGGTTACATGTCCAGATTACAATCCCCCTGGAAGGGAGTTAGGACAGAGCTCAGGGCAGGAACTGAAGCAAAAGGCGATGAGGAACATTGTTTACTGGGCTGCTCTCAGTGACTTGCTCAGTCTACTTTTTTAAACAACTTAGGACCACTTGCCCAGGCTATCTCACAGCATAAGTCAAGAACACACGCACACACACAAATACTTTCAAGCCAATTTCATGGAGGCATTTTCTCAACTGAGGTTTCTTTTTCTTAGGTTTGTCTACATTTATGTAAAGTTGACCAAACCTAACTAGCACTAGGTAAACAAAAACCTCATCTCCTCATGGCTGAAGCTTACATTCTAGACAAGGGAAATGACAATAAAAACAATTGAGTAAAATATGTGATGTGTTTATGACAATATGTGATGTGCTTATGACAATATTTGATTTTATGACAATAAATGATGTACTTATGACAATATGTGACATGCTTATGACAATATGTGACATGATTGTGAAAGTATGTGATGTGTTCTGACAATATGTGATGTTTATGACAATATGTGATGTGTTATGACAATATGTGATGTGCATATGACAATATGTGATGTGCTTATGACAATATGTGATGTGTTATAATATGTGATGTTCATGACAATATGTGATGTGTTATGACAAAATGTGATGTGTTTATGACAAACAGCGCTGTGCAGGACAGCAAAGAAGGGAATGGTTGATATGAAGTTGGAACTAATGTGGCTTCAAACAGACTGGAAAGTAACCACTGAGAGGGGACATTTAAGAAAAGAGCGTGTGCCACACATGCATCCACAGAGATGTCTGGGCAAAGGGACAGAGATAGTTAATCTTCATTGTCAGCTTGACTGGGTTACCGTCACCTAGAAGACTGAGGCATATTTCTAAGTCTATCTGTGAGGACAGTTCAGACCCACACTAAACATAGGTTGGATAGAAGGGATGACAAGAGAAAGCCAGCTTAATAGTGGCATGACCCTTCTCTCTGCTTCCCACCTACTGAGATGTGAACAGTCATACTCCTCCACCAGTTCCTGCCATCAAGAACTTGTGCCGAAGCACCTAAGCCCAAGCAATCATGGGTTGAGCCCTCTAAAACCATGAGCCACAGCAAATCTTCCTGTCCAAGTTGTTCTGTTGGGTGCTTTAGTCATAGCAATGCAAGATAAACTAATATAGTAGTCAAGAGTGGAACGACCCTCACAGCAATGAAAGATAAACTAATAATATAGGGGCTGAGTGGAACGACCTTGGAGAAAGACTTCAGTACCTCAGAGAAAGGGCACAAAGGAGAAGCAAGAATCTGAACATGAAAAAAACAGTGACAAAAGATAAGCCAACGCATAAGAAAGAGGCCAGAGAAAGGCAGAGTGAGTCAGGCGGGGGGCCTTCCAGGCCTTTGTCATTTTCTTTAAAAGCCTATTGCTGTAATCAAATACCCTAACAAAAACAACTTAAGAGAAATGAGGTTTATTGTAGCTCACAGTTCCAGGTTATAGTCCAACACAACAGGGAAGTCACAGCAGAAGGAACTCCAGAAAGCGGGTCACATTCTAATCAAAGTCAAGAAGCAGAAAGAGAATGATGCAAGCCAGGGCTCAGCTCTCTTTCTACCTACACAGAATCATCCCACCCAAAATTAACATGATTTGCCCATATCAGTTAACGTAATGAAGATAATCCCCGACAGGTGTGCCCAGAGGCCCATCTCCAAGGTGAGTTCGGATCCTATCAAGTCCACAGCTTCATCAAGCCCTCTCTTGTAAACACTGAGGATGAGTCAGAAGGCAGGTGAGGAAGTCACAGAGAAAAGCCAGGCCACTCTGAGCCCCTTCTCATCAGTGTCGGTCTGGCTGGTGTTCTATGAATAGTCTATCAACAGCAAAGGGAGGCACAGCAAGATTGATTGCAGGATATTGAAACACTGCAGTGAAAGACAGAGATGCCTAACAGCAGAGGAGGTGGGAAGAATGGGCAAGTGAAATATATTCTCAAAAGTGAGTTAAAGGATTCGCTGATGAAAAGAGCCTACAAGATGAGTCAGAGACACGCAAAGAATACTCAAAGCCAAAGATACCATAGCCAGTAACTGAGGGGAAAGAAATAAATTCAATGCCATGAAAAAGCTTCTCTGGATAAGATTCCAAAGTTTTGTTTTGAAAGCATGTGTCACGCACGCCTCAGATATTTAGGTAGCATATCACAAGACTGTTGAATACGAGAAGTGTTTGGCAGAAGCAGCCTTATGTATTAATGGCCTGGGATGAAATACAATTACTTAGCGAATTTAGGGGAGCAAAGGGAGAAAAGAGCAAAGAATAGTCATTTGAGGTATTAGTTAAGGTTTCTACTGCTGTGATGAAACGAGAGGACCAAAAATCAACACTGCGGCCAAAGCCTTGGAAGGAAAGGGTTTATTTAACCTTACAGACCCCAGGTAACAGTTCCTCACTGACAGAAGCCAGGGCAGGCACCTGCAAACAGGAACTCATGCAGAGGCCATGGGAGAACACCACTTAAAAGCTTAGTCTTAAGGGCTTGCTCAGCCTGTGTTCTTATAGCACCCAGCTTGCTCTACATAAGGAGCGCCAGGCCAGCCAGAGCTACATCATAAGACCCTGCCAAAAAAAAAAAAAAAACTTTTTGTTAGGATGGAAGAAATAACAACTTTGCGGGCCAATAGATCAGCAGAGAAAGGGAAACTGGTCTGAGAAACATTAATGAAATAAACTGCATAGAGATAACAACTAGGGCCATACCTTGGAGCAGGTGACAGGGGAATTCTGGGAAGAGAAAGAGTCAGTCTGCAGCTGTCACCCAGATGCAGAGGAAGCAAGATGTGACTGCCTCACCAGAAAAGGTACCAAGCCACATGGCTAACACAGACAATAATTATGGACTAATGTACGTTATAAGAGTTAATAAGAAGCCTGAGCTGATAGGCCAACCAGTTTATAATTAATGTAGACCTCTGTGTGTTTCTTTGGGACTGAACGACTGCAGGACTGGGTGGGACAGAAACCTCTGTCAACAAAGATCCAGAAGGAAGCCAGCAGCACACGAGCACTGAGGCCCACACAGGGACCCGAGCAGCAAGGGAAGGCGAGCCTGCCCAAGTCCCGGTGGCATCTACTTACCATTTTATTAATTCTAAACTAAACAGACCCTGCTTTCTTTTTTGCTATGCTAATGATCCAACATGGGGCCTCATGTGCACTAGACAAGTGTTCTTCTTACACCCACAAAACAGGTTCGCAGAGTGAAGGTGGGGAAGGCGGGATTGAAGAAAGAAGAACGGATGAGTCAGGAGCCTGCCTGGAAGTCAGGCAGCAAGGGTGGTCCTCAGAGGTCAGCACCAGCCTTGAGCCCAAACTGAGAGCGGCATTCAGCTCAGCATCCTTGGGATTTAGACATCCAGGTAGATTTAACTAGAACTAGATTTCAAGTCACGCTTAATACCCAAGGATATTTGGGCAGCATATATTAGACTCAATGGACTTAAAAAAAAAAAAAAAGTACACAAAGTTGTATTGAGTAGAAAGGGGGTGGATCTGGTAGGAGTTAGGGAAGGGGAATGGATATGATCCATAATATATTATATGAAATTCTGAAATAATCAAGAAAATATTATTTATTTTAAAAGAAATAATTTAAGAAAAAAAAACCTACTAGGTCAAAAGATCACTGGAGTAGCAGTCCTTGGATCAGGGAGCTGGAGAAGCTCAAGGCTGAGATCAAGATTTAGGGAAGCATCAAAATGAGATGACAGAGAGAATGCTGTTATTGATAGGAACAAGAACAAAATACCCAGAAGGAAAACAAATAAGAAATGGAGTGACTGGGATGTTGGAGAGACCATCTGTGAAGACTCTGGAGAAACGACAGAGAATGACAGTAGCCAGCCTGCCATCGGCGAGCACTGGATGGGGCCAGCAAATGACAAAGGATAATGGTGCACATGCCTGCCACCTACCACACACTGAAACCACTTAATAGATGTCTGTTTCTAAAAGATAAATTAGATAACTATTTATTAGGTAACTATTTATTAGGTATACTTCTGCTGTAAGTCAAATTAGCACCACCTTAGGCAATTGGGGCAGGGTAGTTCAGTGGGAGAGCACCCATCTAGTATGTTTGATCCCTAGAACTGAAAATTTAAAATAAGGGGAAAAACTGACATTTCATATAAACATATTGCTATAGGAAATTAGAGTAAAAGAAAAATGTCCACTTCCCAGGTCATTTACTTATATTTTGCTATGCCCCCTTAAATTTCATAATCTCCCAAGTCAGTGAAAATAGATGTGAAATATCATCTGGATATCTGTTTACACATTGTATCATCAACTTCATATTTGTGGGAAAGCATGCATCCAATCACAGTAACACTTCCCGACAGTATTCTTTTGTAAAGGACACAGGACTTAGAAGTTCTGCCTCCCCAATAGGGCACTGTCTAAAGGATGTCATCTGTCCAATGACAAACATCAAAATCAAACCAGAAGTTGACTTCTCCTGCCAAAGAAATAGAGAGGGTCAAATCTGAACTAGCAATGAGTCCATTTCTCGCCCTGACGGACAGCCACAGTGCAGAGCACAAACAAACCAAAGAAGAAACAGCTGGAGAAAGGGAAGGACCATGGGATGACAGCTGGCCAGTCACCTCCAGGGAGAAGAAAGTCAAGGAGCCTCTCACTCTTCTCTCTCCTTAGACAGTTTTCAGAACCATCCTCAATTTTAGAGTTTACTCTGAAACCAAGCGTTCCTACGAACTCTTGGAGTGACCTGGGATAAAATTAAATTTTTCTTTTCCCATAAAAAATTCATAAAAGGCAGGCTAAAACTATCCATACCTAAGCAGCTTCTATAACCTCAGTAGACCAGAACACCCTTTCCAAAAATGGCCAACTTAGTCACCATCTGTTCCAGAGTACTTGAGCAGAAAACAGGAAAGACATGAATATATGTCACTAAGGCACAAAACAAATCAGAGAACTAGAAGTCATCACAGGTACAATTTTTTTAAGATGCCCACTTTAGGGCTGGAGAGATGGCTCAGAGGTTAAGAGCACTGACTGCTCTTCCAGAGGTCCTGAGTTCAATTCCCAGCAACCAAATGGTGGCTCACAGCCATCTATGATGAGATCTGGTGCCCTCTTCTGGCATGCAAACATACATGGAAGGAATGTTGTATACATAATAAATAAATAAATAAATAAATAAATAAAATCTCTAAAAAAGAAAAAAAGACACCTACTTTATTTTATTTTTAATTATGTATATATGTGGTAGAGGTGTTGGCAAGGGGGTATGTCCATGTGAACGTCTCCTGCAAAAGCCAGGAGAGGGTGACGGACACGCTGGAGCTGGAGTTCCTGGTGATTGTGATCCATCTGACATGTTTACTGGGAACTGAACTCCGCTGCGCTGCCAAGAGCAGTATGCACTCATTACTGAGCCATCTCTCCAGTTCCTACAGGTATAATTTTAACAGTGGGGAAAGAAATACTGCATCTTTATAATCTCTGCCATAGACTTTTGGAATATGTTGCGATAGTTCAACAATTTTTTACATCTGTCCAAAGCTTTGATAAAGATGAAAAGCATTTTTTAGGGTTGACTGAGGCCAACACAAATCTAATCTAGTTCATTCTGCTTCCAATTTTTTTTCCTATATTAAAAACATAAAATGGAATATTCTTAAAGAATTTGTTTTCATTCTAAAATGAGATGACTATATGATGTATCTTCCAAAGTGGAACACTTCCCAGGATGCTAGTCATTATTTAAAAGCAATAGATGTTAATTATCTTCCAAAGCAGTCCTACACAAAAAGACAACCCCAGGTAACAAAGACTTCCAGTCCCCTTACTATGAAATGTCAGTGATAGCAACACCCACAAAAAACTAGTAAGGAAAAATGGGGTGTTAACTTCCTCCATGAGATGCTCAATTATCCAGTCCTAGAAAAGAAGAGAAGAGGAACAAGCAGCCAGTGATGGAGGGAGAGTCCCAGTCAGTGCCAGGACACTCACTAGGACTCCTAGGTGACACTCTCCCAGTGTGTTCCTTCGGCTGCTAAGAATGATGCTGGATGGGAGGTGTCAACTGTCAGCCCTTCCTCCAAGACTTGCTTTATCAAAAGTGACCCACCCACAGTCCAAGGCCATGGCAGCCCGTGCGTGTGCGCTGGCGAATGATAGTTGAGGACAAAGGCCTGGCCATTTCACGCCAGCTGAGTTCAACTCAGAAGAGTCCCTTTGACTGAGCATTCCATGTGTCTGGCAGGCGCTGCCATGGTCCGACATCATGCCTGGTCATCTCCTACTGCCTGGCTCTACTTTCAAGAAGGAACGACATTGTTTTTGTCATCGTAGAACACGTCAAGTTTCAAGGCTCACAGCATGGAAAGTTCACTTACATTTATACTAATCTCCCAACAGTCTTCCAAACACACACTTCAAGGAGCCATCATTGCAAACGACTTGCGAACCTTGCCCTACAGATTTTACATCTTATCCCAAACACTCAGACAAGCGTGCCAGTGCATGATTGAAAGAGAGGAAAATTAAAGGAAAGCAAAGTCAAGAAGGGACATATGTACATGCCCAGGAAACATCTGTTAAAAGATATCTACTAAAACACAAATGTCCCTTTGTGATCAATGAATCTGTAATTCTGGGTGTATGTGCAACAGTGTGGATAACCAGAAAAGGCCAAAGCAATTTCAATGAACAACAAGGAAAAAAGCCATAAGCTTCTCTACTCACAACACTGACTCTGTGTCCTTTGGAAACCAAAGAGAATGGAGTATAAATGCCTTAAGCTTAGTAGTTATTTGATATTACCTAAATGAACAGGTTTAAATGCAGCAGGTACTGGAAACTAAAGGCAATCAATCATGTCTATGGAATTCATGAACTAGTCATGTCCCATATCCCACCAAGTACTAAGACACACAGACACAGCAGCAAGGCAGACAGGAGTTGAACTGGGTGCCTACGTGGGAAACTGAGGAAGTAATATATACATGAAATATTTCATTTATATAATGGAAATGTGACAACAAAAAAGCCACACAGTCACCCAGGCATATACTTCAGAATGTATCCAACTTTTTTCTCTAGTACACAGAATAGTATCTAGGACACATAGAATTGTTAAGATGTTTGCTCAATGGATGAATGAACAACTCAAAAACAAGTACCAGGAATGGACATTGTTTATCTGAAAAGAGGATGTTTTACATGCCCACAATGGCAACTTCAATCAGCTTTAGTATATTATTTGAATGCATACAAAATTACACTTGGCAACAGAGTAGCTTCAGGTCTGATTCTACAGTTTACCTCTCTGGTTTGTTGGGTTTTGTCTATTTACTCTAATCACTGAAGTGGGGAAAAAGGAATAAATTCATGACTACACTTACAAGGATTCTGGAAGATTCAAATGTGTTCTTTAAGTTAATCACAAGATAGAAGGCAGGCAGAGAACCAGAGAAATGATGTAATGAGCTGTAAACATTACAACTGGGCATGAAAAGAGAGAGAAAGAGAAACAAATTACAAAATCCTAGCACTCAGGAAGACTTTCCTACCAGCGGTAGGCTCTCCAGGTACAGTAGAAAAGTCATTGCAGCAGACTTTCCTACTAGCTGTAGGTTCTTCATGTATGGTACAAAAGTCATTGCAGCAGGACTCTCCCAAACTCCACAGGTCGTGGTCTGGACCCCTCAATGACAGAAATGCTCTCCCTACGTTTCCTACTGTAAACTACTCAACTCATAAATGTTAAAGCATATCAAATTTGACCTTAATCATCTGGCCACAGACACAAATACAAAATGATTTTAAACACTGACTTCAAATGTCATACATCTGTGAGCGACATCCTAAAACTCTCTCAGATGTTTCTCCAAAACGTTAAAACAAATAGACAGCTCATTTAAACTTTCGCAGTATGTGACCTAGTTACCAACAATAAAATAAAATTAAAGAGGCTCTTTAAACACTAGACAACATTCAAAATGGTCAAGAAAACTCTTAATTGTGGGCAAGTATTAAACAACCTTCTCAAAAAAGGCTTCCCTTTAATATCGACTGCATAATAATTTTTTACAGGACTGAAGGACTGATATCCTGTAGGGATGTTAGCAGCTATGTTATAGAGATGGACACACAGAGACCTCTAAGAAGAGGTATAGAGACTCCAAACTTTGGACAGATTTAAGATGCCGTACATAAATCATAAATTATCAGGATGTTTTGGTACAACCTACTTTCATGTAGAAAAAAATGTGGGTTGAATATGGTAGAATGCACCCAAGACCTTGGGCTGAGGCAGGAGGATGAGCAAGTTCAAGGCCAACCGGGGCAACTTAGTGGGACCATAACTCAAAATATAAAATGGGCTGGGGATACAGCTTAGTGGTACAGTGCTAGTCTATCAGTTAGAAGGCCTTAGCATCCATTCTCAAAATCAAAAATCAAAGAGGTAGGGGCGGAGGCAGACAGTTACAAAGGAAACCTCAGGCAAGACCTCACTAAGTTCAAAGTCTCTGAAATCTCCACCCATCCTATCACTTGTATAATTCAACAAATGACCACAATTACAATACGGTAGTTAACAAAAAAATTTGAGCATTTCCTGCTTGAAATCAGAATTACTACAGCAGCTCAAAGTGGACCCATAAAGTCAGAATTCCTGGGTTTAAGAGTGCCTCTAACAACTTCCCAGTGAGGTGAGCTTGCATCAAGCTTCAATTTTCCCATCCATAAATTAGGATAAAAAAGAATTAGCCTGCCGGCTAACCATGAACAATCTAAGGAAAAAGCAAGTTACGGAATGCAAAAACCAGTGTAGCATTATCATCTGGAGAGGAGCAAGAGAAGGAGAAAATGTGAGAGACAGTGTGGAACTGAGGGGATTCAGGCACACGGAGCTGAGATTCTCTGACACTGAGAGGCACTGGGGCACACAGTCCTGAAGGCCAACAGACTATCAGCTGCAAAAGGCCACTCAGCACTGACTACACGATGCCTGTCCCCAGCTTCAGTAAAGTCCAACCTGATGGCCGTGGCGCCTGAGTCATCAATGACAAGCACTGTCTTTCCATTTGGAATGAAGGAAACTCACAAATGATGCAGAGCCCTGACCAGCAATTCTAAACCAGGACCCTCAGTTCCTGCTTCTTCTAAGAGCCCACATGCAGGAGGGTTAAATGTTAGCATAGGTTCCTATTTGGAGGTACCAGAATCTTTAGGAGTCTGCCTGTTAGACGGAAATCAGGTCACTGGGGCTACACCCTTCAAGAGGGACATCAAGACTCTAGCCCCTTCCCCTCACACTTTGCTTCCCAGACTATTCCTCCTCAGCCACTTTTATCATATACTATACCACCCAAAGGCACCATAAATAAAGTCAAACTGAACCTTTCCTCCTCCAAGGTCATTTCCCCAACACTGAGTCCTAGCAGCAGAAATCCAACATCGTTCCAATGGTAAGGCAATGGATGGGCATGCGGGGAGGCTCCTAGTCACCTTCATCCAGATAGCATGTGGACAAGCACTGGACAGAGAGGGCTCTAAGCAAGAGTCTCAGTCATGGATGAACAGGTGCAAAAGAGATACTGAGTGGCAAGAATGAAGAGCCAAAGACAACTCGGGATTACAGAGTAAGTACAGCACCTCTGCTGCTTGTTACTGTGTGTCTGCAAATGCCCAGACACCACACGGCCCAAGCTGAAAGAGGAACGGACGAAGACCTAGAGCACAGGAGAAAAAGCCGTGATGCTGGAAGGTGGGCAGCCCCAGTTAAGCTAGTGGTCCCTTAGAAACCTGCATCCCTCACTCCTTACCTGAGCAAAATAATGTCTAATGGCGGAGCTGCATGCTGCTTGCCACACACTTAGGCAACACCTTATGCCAAGGTGGTCCACATGGAAACAGCATGAAGGTGAAGTGGGCATGCCCGGGGCCTTGGACAACCTCAGGGATTTTTCCAGCAGTGGTTTTGAGATGTGTTGTCATCCCACAGGGGGCATGGTATTAGCTAGCAGTCAATCAACTGCCAGTGTTATGATACTGCATCATAGGCTGGAACTGTGCTTCTCCACACGACCTGATCAAGGTGATTGAAAGAGATGAAATTCTCTGAAGTCAGTGCATTGTGAAGGACTCTGAGCAGACAAGCACAGTCTAAAGGTTTGGGTTTTAAGAATTCATACTATTACAGCAGAAACTTGACAAGAGAAACACAAAATTTCATTCCAGTCAGATGAATGAAGAGAGAGAGGAAGCTAGTGAGCTCTTTTGTCTTTTTTTTTTTCTTTACTACAGGTGCAGCCAGGCCTAATGGCTGCTGAGAACATGCTCTAAGATATTCAAACCCTGGTTCTCATCTACCTTTTTTCTAAAACCAAATGGACACATTTATTGATGGGATAATGTAAACTTCCCTAGTGCATTCAACTAAAATGCATTAAAAAGGCCTAGAAATGTAGCTCAGGGGTCGAGTGCTCACCTCCCTTCCTGTAGACAAGGTTCTGGGTTCTATCCCTAGCACAAAAGAGGGAGGAGGCGGGGGAATTAACATTGGAAAATAAGAAATTCACACTGAAAATTAATTTTTCAAATAAATGTGCACATAGCTGATGTGCACTAGTAAACAGCGCCCAGAAAATGAGCAGAGAGCATTTCTGAATGAAGCTGTGGCTATTTCATGGTAACTGACTATAACTACAACCAAAGCCCGTCTTTCCATAAACACAAAAAACAGATTTGCATCATCCTTGTGATGCCAGCTGGAATTTAAGGGCAAGCCAACTCCATTTTTCTTTTTACTTTCCCTTCATTTATATGGAAATGAGATGTTTCCGAAAATGTATCTGTACCCAGTACCTACGTCAACAGCAAAGCTCCGAGCACACAAATTCCTCCAGCTGATTCCTCACTGTAAGTGAAACCAGCCAGGCAGCATCATCCGAAACCCGTGTGCGTCATTCACCGAGAGGACATTACTAAGCTGTCAATTTCCATTAACCTGCCTCGCTTTATAAATAGCCTAACCCTCCCTATCTAAATATGATGCTGCCCTTTTCTCTGAAGCAAAAGGAACAGGACATGGAAGTATTAAAAAAAATAAATGAGCTTTCCCCCTTTGTAAACAGAAGAAGGTTGACAGCAAACCAATTCTACATCCAAACTGAAGAGCTATTAATAAAAGAAAGCACAAGAAAATGAAGAATCCATTTTAAAGAGAAAATAAACAGTGTTCTCCAAATGCCACCAGCCATTTTTAAAAGACCTGCCAGTTTCACAGCTAGGAACAAACTCAAGGCCCACATGTGAGCAAAACCAAACACAACTTATTCCATAATTATTATCTTTAATATAGACCCAAAGCACCACAGTGTAAAATGCCCCCAAAGAACTGATGTTTGGCCAAAGAGGAAAAAAATAGTTTTGAACAATATAAATTATCCTCCTCCAAATCTGAAGTGGTTTCTAATTTTTATAGTTAATCACATCATCATTTCCTAAACTAGTTCCAGATATATTTTTTCTCTAAAATCAATTATAGCCAACAAATCCTATAGCCCGTTCCTACAGCCCAATGGCTTGTAGACATTACTTTTCTGTCTTGCACTCCAATGAGCAAATAAATGTAGAATCCGAAAAGCATCAACAAGAACTGGAGAGATGGCCCAATGGTTAAGAGCACTGGCTGCTCTTCTGAAGGACCCAGGTACAATTCTCAGCACCCACGTAGAAACTCACAACTCTCTGTAACTCCAGTCTCAGGGGATCTGATTGCCCCATGTTGTAGCAAAGTCAGAGACTAACTTAACAATTTCCACATTTCACTTGCTCCTTCCATGACAAAATTCAAGACATATGAGCCTCTTTTAAACAGGAAAAAGTAGATCCCGGATTTTAAATTATTCACTGCCTATTGTTACTTGGATTTGTGCAAACGAACAACCAAAAAAAAAAAAAAAGCTAAATAAAGCCAGCAACAATGTTTCATGTTTATAAACATGTATACCAACAAAAGTATTTTTTATGGAGAAAACCTCTGTGAAGTTGTTGAGCTCATCCTGCCTTAGTTTCTACACCTGCAATGTGCGGTGACAACAGAACTAAGCTCACCAGACAGGGAGGACAGTGCTGAGCGTGGAAAAAGCATCATGAGAACCGATCTGCTGACATAATCACCGCCATGATCACTGCCCTTATGCCCATATTAAGGTAGCAAGTACTTGGGCATGGAAGCGTACCATTTAGCTGCCCTCGATACTCACTCCCTTGCACCCCTACATGCCAGGACCCCACAAAGCACAGAGGACATCTTCCAGTCACCCCTACAACCCTGTGCATGCTACCTTGTCCATGTAGACTCAGCCTCAGGATTCTGCCAGCTAGCTCAGGATCCATGCAGAGAAGCTGAAGGTATGGGAGCTCCCTCAACAGACTTTCTACTCATTCTCCTTACTCCATGGCCTCCCCCACACCCTATTTCCAGAGGTCTCTGGTGTTACCAAGTCCTGAGCCTCTGGGCAAGCCTATGACATGAACTAGGCTAGTTCTTTAGAATCTGTTTTCCCAATGAAGCCTTTTACATTTGAGCTTCCAACAGTTTTGTCCAGGCTATCCCTGGTGTCTTAGTCAGGGTTCCTATTGCTGTGAAGAGACACCGTGACTCCGGCAACTCTTATAAAAGAAAGCATCTAATTGGGGTGGGCTTACAGGTTCAGAAGTTCAGTGGCAGGAAACATGGCAGCATGCAGGCAGACATGGTGCTGGAAAAGAAGCTGAGAGTTCTCCATCTTGACCCGCAGGCAACAGGAAGTGAACTGTCACACTGAGCATGGCTGGAGCATATATGAGACCTCAAAGCCCACCTCCACAGTGACACACTTCCTCCAACAAGGCCACACCTACTCCAACAAGGCCACGTCTCCTAATAGTGCCACCAGCTACGGGCCAAGCATTCAAACACATGAGTCTATGGGGGCCCTACCTATTCAAATCAATGATGATCCCTTTGCAAAGGAAGACCCTTAGATTTCAGTGGACTTTGGGGAGGAAGAAACCAGATCCCTACAATAAGAAGTGTCTTTCTACAGAGGTCTCAAGTGCTATTTGCTATCAAAACTCTTGATACACACTGTAAACTTTACACAATTTAACTCAGCCTCTTTTATTTAAATTCTGTTCTAAAGAAAGAAATAAAGGTTCTTGGCATTCCTTACATGGTTTTATATTGCTATTTCATGCTTAACTATGTTACTCCCTATGTAATGTTGTGTTGGTCTATCCAGTACACTGTGATTTCCTTAAATGCAGAAATAACATCTTAAAATTTTAGTACCTTCAAGGGCATCAGTTCTCATTCTTGGCTACATATGTGAATTACCTAAGGATCTCTTAAAACTTCAGTAACACATCCTACTCCTTCGAGAACCTCAGCATCTCTGAGGTGAGGCTGGGCATCAGAGTCATTGAATGTGAGCAAAACTAGGAAGTGGTATTCAACAGGACTGGAGCTGTGTACAGACCTGTTCTGGATACTCAACCTACATATGTACACACACAACCATGAGGCATCTACTTTCCTCAGATGGCATCACCAACAAATTCTTGATCCTGATAAATTGATCCTTAAAGCAGAAAAGTAACTCCACTGAAGTCCATCACCCTAGGCAAAGTCCAATCATATTTTTCCCACTTGTTAGAAAACTCTGTCCAATTAACTGTCTCCTTCCCATGGCCACTAGTCAGGGCACTGACAGGACTGTCCATGCCAGTCTTCCCACTCTGTGTACTGCCGATCACTCACCACCTTGTTATGTCTTCACGACCTGTGTTCAACAGCCCAACAATCACATCATGTGCATGAAGAGAACCAGAGATACTTTGAATGGTAACCTTCCAGTTTTTCAGAGACTATAAAACAGACCCAAATAAACAAAACGGACAGAGTTGCCAGGCAGCAAGGGTTCCAAAATAGCTATACAGCATAAGCTCAGGAAACTCGCTCCTGCCAGAAACTAAAGCCAGAGGGCTTGTGTTGAACTTAACATTTCCATAGCAGGCCTGTTGTGTTCACTGAGATCTGAAGTACTCAAAGGTAATATGGGAGAATTACCGAAGACACAGGTCCCCCTCAAGCACTCCTGAAAATTCAGTTTCAGCAAAGGCTAGAACCTTAAATGCCTGTTACTGCCCTATCAAAAGACACCTCCTCATCTCCCTTTTTCTAGAAAATGGACAGTAGTCCACCGAAAGGCAAGAAGAACGAGGCAAGACAAGACACCAAGTAATCGCTAAATCCTTCAGAAGAGTGACTGGACCAGAGAAAGACAGACTCCGTGTGGTCTGGATGGAAGAAAATCCATCAAAACCTAACCACTGAGCCTCGTCCCTTCAGTGTGCAGCAGAATCAACCACCAAAACAGACACCAGTAACACTATAAGGAGATCTGAAAAAAACAAAACAGACAAAACCTGAGCCGAAATCGTACTGCATCAAATACCATCTCCTATGGGATCACATGTGAAACGGCCCTCAGTAACAGTAATCTGCTCTGTGATCCATGCTTCCCTGGGCCCTTCTAGGTACAATTGGAGATGGACACCAAAAGGAGAGCGGTGGCACTATCCGCTGAAGGTGACTGCGAGCAGTGAGAGGGGCACCCTGACTTGCCTGTCACTCCCTTTGTAAATGACTGGGTAGTAAGCATCCTTATGCTGGAAGAACTAGGAACAAATTTTACTTGGCTAAAATCGTTAACTGTAGTGGGAGCTAACACTGAGAAGTGAGCTGCCTTACTCCGTGCTTAAGAAAAAACATCTGCTACCCATGCAGCCAATAAAGGTAACTGGCAAGAATGGAAGAGCAATCATCTATTGAAATTATTCAGTTCTAGGTTTGCTTAGGAGTATCAGGGAGCAATCAGGAGAAGATATGTAGGTCAGAGCCTCCCAACAGATGGGACTCCTCCCAGTTTACCTTCAGCATCCTGTGTGGTGAAGGAAGTCATTAAAGAGAACATAGTTAAGATAGAAATAGCGAGTGTTTCTCTTTGTACCATATAAACATACTTCATAGCCAAGGAAGCATAGGACTAAGCTATTCATTGGTGTATATGAACAGAATAATTCCTTGAACAAAAACTCCACTGAATGATTATTTAACAAAAGGGAAAGTATACCCATATGGTGTGCATACCTATGGTCCCAGTACTGAAGAGACTGAGGCAGGAGGATCACAAGATTGAGGCCACCTGGGATCCTGTGAAAGAAGGGAAGGAAAAGAGAAGAAGGAAAAGAGGGATGCGAGAAGAGAGGGAGCGAGGAAGGAGACAGAGAAAAGGAGAAGGGAGAAATGAGCATACCATCCTATTGTTAATTTCAATTGAAATACACACAATGGACTCGGGGCATTTAGTGTGTCCTGTTTCTTGTTTGAATTAGAGAACAAAGCTGCAGTGATTTTAAAGTTTCCTCCTGAACTTGACGAATTCCAACTTTTTCTAAATCAAATGCTCAAACCCAGGAAAGCAGAGACCTCGTCTAATTGAGAGTGCAGCACTAAGTTTGTGTGTGTTCCCTTTCGGCTCAGAAACAAGTTTCTTCTTTGTTTCTACTTGACTCCCCGCTAGCAAGGACCAGAAAGATGGGTTAAGCAAGCAACCTGCCCAGAAAATGAGCAGAAAGTCCTTCTTACTAAAGACACTCATGCTTCCAGGAGCCAGAACAAGAACCAGAATCTGCTGGCTAATTTATGGCTGGCCACATGCCACTACTTCTGGCTGGGGGCCAGAAGACATGGTGGCAGGATGCCACAGAGAAGGTCACGCACTGCATGGCTAATGCTGCTGGTGGGTGTAGCTGCTCACCAGGAAACTGAAAACTTTCAGTCCAACACGCTTCCCAAGTAACTTCTTAGCTCATGACATTTGCCAACCTTTACCTAACTGATCTTCATCAACCCTGCCAATCAAAGCAAGCGAGAAACCCCATCTATTTAAATGGGAACCGAAAACAAAGGCATGCTCTCCGCCTTCGGTGGCTGTCACAGAGGAGTCTCACTCAGCAAATACCTGGCACTCGCGCTGTCCCCTCCACCACACAAGGTTGGTTTTTACTGGCTACGCATAGCCTGAGTAGAAAATGACTTTTTTCCTAGTGAATTTAATCATTATTACTATGTGATCTTAGAGCTGCATTACACAATGCAGCTAGGATGAAATTCCAAGCTAGGATTAGGGGCAGAGACTGTGCATCAGTGTCTAATAGCCTGTACATTAAGATTCCTGAAGTGACCAAGCAAGCGGCAATGTCAACTCTGTGTCAAGCCACCCCGAAGTTGCTACAGCTGTCATGCACACAGCTTCTGCAGGGAAAGATATTCTCCAAAGAACTCAGCAGACTATGTGATTTGTTTCATGTTAAAACAAAATATGGTGGGAGAATTCAGGCATTCACAGACACTACAGGTCAGTCGGAACCACTCAACAAAAATGGTTGTACTCGGTCTCTTAGCTTCATAATTCGGAAGTCTAAATGAGTTATTGCTAAGGATAGTCTTTTAATAGCTGACGGCTTTTAATTTTAAGGAATTTAATAAATTGTTAAACTGTTAACACTCAAGGAACTCTGAGCAATTGAAACCAAGGAGTCCACAATGGTACTTGGTGGGGGATGATTTTAGAACCAGCCTGACCCCACCTAAACTGATCTTCGAATCTCCAGGTCAGCAGTGACAAGTCTGTTTTTAATTCTTCAACACCCATGGTTTTTCTTTGAAAAAAGAAGAAAATGGTAATGACAGGATACATAAACAACCCTGAACAGTTAAATCAAGGAAGCACAGAAAGCAAGTGTTGGCCTTTGCCAAGCACAGTTGGTATCATGGTGTGAAAATCCAAAGGGTGAAGAATTAAACCAGTTTTACTTCTTTAATGGTGTGTGTGTGTGTTGTGTGTGTGCGCCAGATGTGCATGGGTACTCTCAGAGGCTGAAGAGGGCTTCAGATTCCTTGATGCTGGAGCCATCCAACCCTATTTCTGGGAATCGAACTTTGGTCCTCTGGAAGAGCAGCAAGTGCTCTTACCCACTGAGCCATCTCTCTTACCACTCACTGTATTTTTTAAACGTGTTAAATTCACAAACAACAAGTGTCTTTAAAGGTTGTCTTCCCATTTCTATATGGGAGTCCCTCCCAGAGCACTATCTAATTACTGCAACTAATTACCTTAGCTATCTAATTACTGAATAACTGAAAGTGAAGTACAAAATCCAGACGCGTGGGTAAGACTCTGGGTACCACATTCTAGTCCGCAGACAGGTCAGCCATACCCAGGAGGGGCAGCCAGTCACGGTGCATTCAACAAGGTGGTTTTAATGCTTAAGATTAATGGAATTCATCTTTTTGGTGGGTACTATTTATATTAACTCACTCTTAAAATATTGCCAGGCAGGATGGGACATGTCTTTAATCCCTATTCAGGAGAAAGATGCAAGTAGATCTCTGAGTTTGAGGCCAGCCTGGTCTACATCGGGCATTCCAGGACAGTCACAGTACAATTTGGTTTAAAGGAAAAAAAAATCAATGTATATATGCTGTTCGTATTCATTTGTTTTTGTTTGTGGTACTGATGAATCCTTACTCATACTAGGTAAGGGTCTAGAACTAAGATCTAGTCCCAGTTTTATCTATCTTCAAAATCTTATATTTACTCACCATAAAGTGAAAGGTCTATTTACTCACCATAAGGTGAAAGACTATTTTTTAGTCAAACAACTCTGAATACATAAAAAATAAAGAAAAATGAAATAATTAGAAACACTTAGCACCTACTAATACTAACTACAAAGTAACAAACAATGCTTCCGTCTGTTGAAAGGTATCCAGGTGAAGGAAGGCATTCAGAGGCTCTGTTCCAGACCTAGGAGGGTACTGTAGCAAATCCGTCCCAAAAGGGGCATGTGAAATACCTTACAGCCAAGGACACGTGGCATGTCACACTTGAAAATTTAAAGATCACATTTCATTTAACATATGGCTTTCCATAAAATATAAAGTCTTGATTTTCTACTTCTAAACTACCAACTTCCAAAGGATCTATGAGTCGATACTGTTCTATCGAAAGTCATTACCTGCTCCCTCTGATCACAGCCTACCTTTTCATGATCACATCTGAAAACTTTAAAACTGTGCCACTGTCAAAGAGGCTGAGAAAAACCGGCTTAAGGGCATCACATTCTGCATGAGGCTTAAAATGTCAGAGAGAACACCTGGTGGCAGCTCTAACATTTAGTGTTTAATCAATTAAGGAAAAAAAGAAAAACGGTGAGAGCACCAGCTGCCAGCAAACGACTTAAGACGCTCAGAAAATCCGTTCGGAAGACAAGCCTAGAGTTCTTAAGCTTTTTAACGTGAGCTTCTGCTAGCTGCTCCTCACTCCACATTAAAATCAAAAAACCTTAAGCGGAATGAATTCCTTTATCTTTTCTTTTTTCTCTCTCTCTTTTTTTAGACAGTAGCCCCAGACTGGCCTCAAACTCATCAAGTAGCTAAGGATGACTTTGAACTCTTGATCCTCCTCCTGCCTCCGCCTCCCATGCAGGGATGAGTTTATAAAGTGCTGGGGTTTGGAACCTCCTACGTGCTACGCAAACACTGTACACTGAGCTGATATATATAGTAAATATATGTCAAATATGAAAATATATATGACAAATAAAAAGAATTCTCTAGCTCCAGAACTGTTTATACTTTTCTCTTCCCCAGTCCCCAACATGAGGAGAGATCTCGCTAGACAGTCCTGGATGGCCTGGAACTTACCGTGTAGATGAGGCTGGCCTCAAACTCATAAAGATCTGCCTGCCTTGCCTCTACTTCTCGAGTGTTGGAATTAAAGATGTGTGACACCATCTGGGGCTACAAGTCTCGATATTTCTTTTTCTAGAAAAGGACCTGCTGACCCACTTGCCACCGGACACTCGGAATGACTAACTTCTCGGAACTCCAGTTTCTGTGGCTTTTTGTGAGACATGAATAGATCGGAGCTTCTCAGCCTCAGAACAGCTGAGCCAAGAATCTCTGGACTGCATACAGCCTTCCTGTCTCTCCAGCTCGGATACCCTATAAAACACGAAGCTTATCCCCTTACACACTGTTTGCTGAACCATTGTTCAGAAGTTAGGAAAACACTCCCTTGATTTTTGGGAAATTAAAATGCAGAGGCCACTTTGAACAATTTGAATTTCAGTAGACTCTGAAGTCGTCACTTGTAATAAAAAATTGGTAAAAGGTCAACAAAGTAAACAAATGGGGGGAGCAATCTAAATGAAGTCTGGATTAACAAGATTTCATCTCATTTCTGAGGGTAATTCATCAAACAAACAAAAACATCAGAAATTGATAAAAGACACACACACACCCCAAAAGAACAAATCACGCAGTCTGTCTCTCTGAAGAATTCATGTTTTTATAAATTGTTTTCTTCAGCAAAATGAGCTTTAGTTTTCTAGACACCAAACCATCACCTCACTTACACTAACTCCAAACACACGGTTACCAGTCAGACAAGCCTGTCCACAGGAGGAGCGTACAGCAGAAGACTATCTACTCCACTGAAGATATTAATACCATAATTCAGATAAAAATATGAGATCTGTCAAAAAAAAAAAGCTGTGCTTACACCCCTCAGGTTTGAAACTTACTGTTCTGGGAAAGATACTTCTTAAAATAATTTTAACAGTGCCTAAGGCCGCTCAGGAAGCCACACAGGAGGGAGAACAGAAGAAAGTACAATATATTTCCTGAAAGTGTCTAGAAGAGTCTGTGGGGTTCCACTGACCTCCCCTTCTTCACTGTGCCGATGAGGACCCCAAGTCAACTCCCAAACAGAGGCACGCGGCAGACGAGCCTTTCCCTCTCCTTACAGTTCCCATTCTTTTCCCTTTGGACTTCAACCTCCTAAAGTTTCTGGTTATACAATTTCAGTGGTGTTTAGAGACAAAAACAACTAGGTGGCTACATTAGCTTCCCCAAACTGCTATGGCAGCCGCACCTGTACATAAGGAACAGATACAGTAATGGGAAATCCCCTGGGGCAGAGCAGGAGACGCCTTCAACTTCTTGTTCTCACCTACATTTCCTGCAGTAAGTGGGCCACAGACGGTCTAAGAAGCACAATCCGGCAATATTGACAGCAGTGCAGAATGGTATTGTGCAGATGCTAGCTTTAGGAATCACGTGTTTATGTGTGTGTGTTGGGGGAGGCGGGTAGAGACCGGAAAACTGCAAAGTGGCCCAGGAGGGGATGGAGGCAGGGGGCTCGGAATCAGGGTGGAGAGGGAATTCTGGGAAGGGGGGGTACAAGCAGTGACAGGGGCAGAGAAAAAGGGAGACCAAAAGAGGAGGGTACAATGAAGATAATCAGCCAAAACTAAGTATGTGTGAAAATGCCATTAAGAAATCTGTTATTTTGCATACTAATTCAACAATTTTTTTTTCTTTTTGGTTTTTCGAGACAGGGTTTCTCTGTAGCTTTGTAGCCTGTCCTAGAACTAGCTCTTGTAGACCAGGTTGGCCTCGAACTCACAGAGATCCACCTGCCTCTGCCTCCCAAGTGCTGGGATTAAAGCCACCCCGCCCAGCTTCATCAAATGTTTTTTAAAGGGAAAATTTTTAAATTAAAAATGCACACACCAGTCTCATTTGAACACATACACCTCGGACGGTGTCAACGCTACAGATGCGCGTGACCTTCAAAAGAAAAATCACACCTTCCCCACAGACCTTGCAACATAAACAACCCTCTCGCCCCTCGCTTCCCTAGCAGTCCGCTAACTCCATCCGAGCGTCTCAGCAACAGGTCTCAGGGCTTACAGACTGAAGCTGCCGTTTAGGACAGAATGAGTTGCTAAGGACATATCATTCTATTTCTTTTAATTTCCAAGGCTCTAGGTCTGTTCTATCAAAGAACGGGGAAGGAAAAAAGAGACTGATGCTTCTAAATCCCCAGTCATCCTGGCCACCTGAGTCAAACACAGCCCTGTAGCTTTTGGGGTAGCCTGGTCGCTAAGTGGCCCTTTCACTGGAATACAAAGCAGCGTCCTGCTTTCCCATACTCCATCAGTAAACCTGCAAAACTTCAACCTTTACTTCCTGGTGGAATACAAAATGCTTAGCCGCAGCTCCAGACCAGTACAGCGCCCAGAGGACCAGCTCTCATTGCAAAGCACAGGCTGCCACCTACTGGCCATGAGCCTTCCAGCACCACACACACAAGGTTTCCCAGAACAGGAAGAGGTTTCCCTGCATCTTGGTCGGCTTTCTATTACTGTGATAAAACACTGTGACCAAAAGTAACTTGGAGAGAAAAGGGTTTATTTCACATTACAGATTAAAGCCCTTCACGAAGGGAAGTCAGGGGAGGAGTTCAAGGCAGGAATCTGGATGCACGAACTGAAGCAGAGACCACAGAGGAAAGCTGATTAGTGGCCTGCTCTCCGTGGCTTGCTCAGACTGCTTTCTTACACTTGCCCAGGGGTGACATCGCCCACAATGGTCTTCACCCTCCCACATTGATCATTAATCAAGAAAATGGCCCACAGGTGTGTCCACAGGCCAATCTGACGAAGGCATTTTCCCAATAGAGGTTGCCTCTTCTCAGATAACTCTGGCTTGGGTCAAAGTGGTAACAACCAACACAGCCAGCTCATTATTCAACACAGTGTCTTCAACTGTATTCTTATAATTTTTAAGTTATTATAAATTATTTGTGACTTTATAAAATAAAGCCAAATAGACTTTTTTGGTGCCATGAATCAAGTACAAATATGTCTTGTAAGTATAAGGAAAACTATTTTCATATCTATTTCTCTCCAGCATCCCCACTACCCCTCGGTTATGAAAGCGGCCGCTTGAGTGACAGCCCTAGTAGTGGAGTGGACGGACAGAGGTCAGGAGAAAGGATGGGTAATTACTAAGGCATGAAATTGCCCAAGAGGAGAAAAATCTCGAAATTCAGTGGTAGCATGGAACGGAGGAACCAAGTCAAAACTAAGCAGGAAGACAAAATTGTAGGGCAGATGGGACAGGAGGGTTAAAAAAGAATCAAGACACTAGAGTCTCCTGGACTTCTGACTTGAGCAGCTAACTGGACATGAAAAAGAAAACATTCCGTGAGACGTGGACTCACAGGAGGTGTGTATTGAGTTTGCCTTTTGAAATGCTACATTCTTTTTTTTTTTTTTTTTTTTTTGGTTTTTCGAGACAGGGTTTCTCTGTAGCTTCGGAGCCTGTCCTGGAACTAGCTCTTGTAGACCAGGCTGGTCTCGAACCCACAGAGATCCGCCCGCCGGCCTCTGCCTCCCGAGTGCTGGGATTAAAGGCGTGCGCCACCACCGCCCGGCTGAAATGCTACATTCTAAACAACTATGTCAGTGACCTTTCTCCTTGCCGTGACAAAACACCTGACAAACGCCACCGAAAGGATGAGGAGCCCTTCCCTTCATTTGAACTCAGTTTGAGGAGTCACAGCCATTATGGGAAGGATGTCACAGCGGCAGGAGCATGAGGTAGCCAGTCACATGGCATCTAGTCAGGAAGCAGAGCAAGGAATCTAGATCTCAGTTCTCTTTCTCCTTTCTCCTCTTTTATTCAGTCTGAGACTTCAGCCCATGGAATGGTACCATCCACATGCAAGGTGTGTCTTCCTGCCTCAGTTAAATGAGAAGGGAAAAGCCCTCATGCGTGTGCCCAGAATTCTTGTCTCCTAGGTGATCCTAAATCCACTCAAGTTGACATTAAAGATAAATCACCGTACTGTGGGACTTTAACATGAACATTCGGGGTAGAACAGTGATGCCGTGGCTCTCAAGCTCAGGAAAGAGGTTAGAAAGAGAGAGGTTAGAGGCAGAAATTCGGAAGTTGCTAGTTTGTCAACAGCAGGGAATATGGATGAAATGCCCCAGACAGAATGGATGCAGTAAAGGGTCATACATGTGACCTTGTGGGAAGAGCCAGGAAACTCTCTCCAGCTTAAATACATCACACTGAGTCAGACAAGAAGAGGCTGCCCTCAAAGCCTGCTGCTGCACCCCACAGTGAGTAAGTACATCAAGTTTAAAGAGCAAAATTCTGTATCTTAAGTCTTAATATATATAGACCTATTCAAATACGCTCCAGAAGCACAATTCAGAGGCCCCCATGAGTATCTCCGGAAACACCTGAGCACTGTTTACTCTCTCCTTTACATTTCCCTACTTCCTGAAATAGTCTACAATGCATATACCTTTCTCCAAAATCAAATGTATGGAAGTTTTCTTTAATTTTTTTTTTCTAATGATCTACAAGTTTCTAGGAGTCTACAGTATGGAAGACAGCCTTTTGACTAACTTTTTCTGTCTCTCAACAGCTCACAGAACACCCAGCCAGGAGGAAGGAGAGGACTGGAACCCTGTCATCATTGGGAGAAAAAGGAACACACTGAACGTCCTCAATACCTCACATGGACCGTGAACACCACGTACCTCAGAGATGACGCAATAGATACACACTGTAGTTAGGGTTTTGTTTTGTACAGAGACTTATTCTTACTTATGAATGACTGGTTGTAGCTTGGCTTGTTTCTAGCCAGCTTTTCTAAGTTAAATTATCCTGCTTCTCTTCAACTATGTTTTGCCTTTGGGCTTTTCACATCTTTATTCTATATATCTTTCTTTCCTTCTTACTCAGAGGCTAGCTGTGTGGCTGGGAGGCTGGCCCCTGGCATCCTCCTCTCTTTCTCCTTTTCTCACCCCTCCCCTTTTCTAGAGCCTAGATTTCTCCCTCCTATTTATTCTCTCTGCCTGCCAGCCCCTCCTGTCCCTCTCCTGTTGAGCTACTGGCCATTCAGCTCTTTATTAGACCAATTAGCTGTTTCAGACAGGCAAAGTAGCACAGTTTTACAGAGTTGAACAAATGCAACACATCTTTACATCACGAAAGAAATATTCCACAGCATAAACGAATGTAACACGTCTTAAACTAAAATTCCACACACAATAGTTGTGTTAAAATTTTAAGGGCCCTTGCTGCTCATCCTGAACAGCCCCTAAGCACTCCAGGGCAGAGGAGTCTAAGCATATGAACACTATCAACTGCTCCTCAACCTAAATGTACCTGCTCTGCTTGCTCTGAGATTAGGTAAGAGTGAAAGGAAATAAAACACAAGGCACCACAAAGGAGCCATTAGCAGTAAGGGTAGAAGCACCTTCCTTAGCTAGTCAGAGGGGTGAGCACTGAGGAACCAACCAAGGCCCATTCTGATGGTTCTACCTCTGAGTGCAAAGACAATGAAGCAGCAGATAGAAAGGAAGGCAGCTGAGAACGAAGAGGGAGGAGGCTACGGGGCAGGTGACTTTTAATGCCAACTTGGCCAGGCTACAATGCTGTTAGTTTAGCCAAACACAGGTCCAGATTCTGTTGCAAAGCTATCTATTAGATATGAATAACTTTTAAGTTAGTGGCTCCAAGTAAAGAAGGCAACACTTCACAGCATGGAGTGAGTGGGCTCTCCCTGGTCACCCCAAGGTCTTAAGTCTGAGCTTCACAGCATAGAATGGGCTCTCCCTGGTCATCCCAAAGGTTTTAAGTCTGAGGTTTCCCAAACAAAACTGATTTTGGCTTCAAGATTGAACCACAGGAATCCTATTGAGTTTTCCTAGAGACTGGCGAGGCCCCCCAACAACCATGTGAACCAATACTGTAATGAAGGTAATAAATTTCCACCACCACCACCAACAGCAACAAAAATATACACTCTCACTGCCACAGACAAATGGGCAGAGTCTTGAATTAGAGACAATAGAGCTGAGCTTGGCTCCAGTGTGTGCCAAGAGGAAGCCTACGGCTCCTGGGGAGACGAATGATGTCACAGCTCACATCATGAAATGTTTTTGGGTTTTGCAACCTACGACTTGTGCAAGATAAACTACGTTAGAAGATTCTAGTGAGAACAGATCTGGAGAAATTCAGGCCAGAGAACTCTGCAGGATGTCCTCAAAATAAAAGGAACCCAACCAAACAATAATATAGCAATGGTACAGACATGTTTTATGTTTTCCAGATCTTTGAGTAAATATTCTGTTGAATGCTCTGTATACAGCTAATAACTTACCATATTTGTCTCGTAAGCCAACAGTGCATCGGAAAACTCCACCAAAGGCAACATCTTCACCAAATATTACTGAAAAATGATGTTCAAAGAATATATTTAGTAATCCCTAAATTTAAAGTCATGACAAATAAGGAACATAAATATTTAGATTTGAACTTATACTTATACTCACATACATCTGTGTAATACAAATGTCGTATATATGTATATATATACACATATGCATATATGTATATATAATATCTTTGTTTACATAATTCAAGCATGCGCATATAAATATATACACATAATCCTGTGTATTTATAATACATACATGTGTATACACACATACAAACATATATGTAAGAATGTATATATAAAGTCAATCAAACTTTAAAAATGCAGCAAGATGAAGAAGACTAAGTTGCTGGGATAGAGAAATGACTCAGCAGATAAGAATGTACACTGAATTTGTATAAGAACCAAGTTTGATTCCCAGCACCCACATAAGGCAGCTAACAACTGCCTGCAACTTCAGCTCCTAGGAGATCTGACACCTCTAGCATCTCTATCCTCCGTGGGCACTTGCTCTCAAATGTGCATACCCACACACAGACACATACACACAACTAAAAATAAAACTACAAAATAAATAAATATAAGTTACCCATAAAATTGTTTAGAAAATGTGACACACTACACAAACACAATCAAATTTTACTCAGCCACAGGACAAAAATTAAATCATGACATTGGCAGGAAAATAGGTAGAACCTTAAATTATTACACTGAGTAAAATAAACCAGACCCGGAAAGAAAAATATCCCTGCTGTCTCTCACATACAGAATCTAGATTTAAGTGTATGTGTGCATGGATGCACATCTGTGTGCATACATGTGTATGCGTGCGTGTGCATTTGTGTATGCCTCTGTGTGTGTGTGCGTGTGTGTGTGTGTGTGTGTGCGTGTGTGTGTGTGTGTGTGTGTGTGTGTCTAACAGAAAGTTTATCATGAGAGAATTGAAACAGATCTTAAAGGAGGGGAGAAGAAGACAGAGAGAGAGAGAGAGTACTGACATTTAATTTGAAAGCAGGTTGGGGACTACCTAAGGGTAGGAAAGCAAGAGAGGGGAAGTGGGTATGGGGAAGGAAACAAAACAGAACAAAGCAGGACACCTGGGGATGAAGCAGCTATAGTAAATCCCACTGCTTTGTATGGTAACTTAAAAACTGATTTTAAAAAACAGAAATACTAAAATGATTACTTTCAAAACTATTAACACATTCAATGTAAAAATAACCATAAACGTGTACAAATCAAATCTTTATGTTATATATAAATATCTAAACAAAGTAGCATTTCCTGGATTTTTTTTCCTACACACAGGAGTAGCCAACAGTTATCAGTCAGAAGCCAACATATAATAAAGGGACTAGGGCTGGAGAGATGGCTCAGCGGTTAAGAGCACTGCCTGCTCTTCCAAAGGTCCTGAGTTCAATTCCCAGCAACCACATGGTGGCTCACAACCATCTGTAATGAGATCTAGTGCCTTCTTCTGGCGTGCAGGCACACATACAGACAGAATACTGAGAATACTATACACATAATAAATAAATAAATCTTAAAAAAAAAATAAAGGGACTACACACGCTGCAAAGAACAAGTTAACAAGGATACACAGGAGGACGTGTCAGAAACTAGTGGGGTAAATGTATGTTCGCACTCCAAGTAGATCCTTTTAATGATTTGCTCAGGTCTCAGAATCTGGAAGGAACAAAGCTGCATACACGCACTAAGTTTACCTGCAGTGGGGTCTTTGGCCAATGAATTATCCAAGGCACTTGTTATTGACTGGAAGAGGTTCATTTTTTGAGTTTGTCCTGTGAAAAGTAAAGTTACATTATATCAAAAATTGTAAAATATGTAAAAAAAATAATAACCAGTTTCTTAACAGTTGATTATAACACAGCAAAAAAAAGCAAGATGCAAAGAAAGGAACAAAATCTATCACAGGAATTGGCCAAGTTATTTGCAGGGAAGACAGATCTATAAAGAATACAAGTAAAGTAAGCATCCAGAGACAGTGGATGAGGTAAACCCTATGTATACTAAACAATGCATAAAAAAGCAAACAAATGGAGAGAAACAACCAATGATGAAGTAGATAAAAGCTTGTAGACTGTAAAAATGTATAGATTTGTAATTGTAAAAAATTGTAGATAAAAGCTACAAAATTCAGTAGAAAAGAATCAAGTGGGAGCCAGAGAGTACTGAGGACACCAGACAAGTATTATGAACCAAAGGCATAAAGAATGTTGAGAACGACAACATCAGCAAATGCCCAAGCCCATGAAACACAAAGCTAAAGATAAACTCGTGTGCCAAATCGTGGTGCTTGGAGAATACTAAAATCTCTTCCCTGAACTTATCAAATGGAGACCTTCCTATTGTCTTACTGCTCAATTATAATTCCTGCAGGCTAATGCCTGTTTCCATAAGTAGACTTTGGGTGGGCCCACATGATGTAGTACAAGGAAGGAACTTAGATAGCGCTTCATGAACCAACAGTACATTGGAAGGTTCCACCAAAGGCAATGCTGAAAATCAATGTTCAAAGAATATATTTGGTAATCCCTAACTGCAGAGTGAAAGATAGCTGCTATGGATGGTTAGCTCCATCACAGTTCACGGCCCTCTCAACTTCATTATTCTGAGTGACACAGTAAAGCTTTCGCTGGTAAAATTCCTAATGTTGAAAATTAAGGATATGCATGGCTTTGGCGCTTTGGGCAAACCAAATGCTGGTCAAGCCCCACAGTTACTGGAACTCTAGGCCACTCCTCTCCAGCAGCATTCAGAGCACAGGCAGACTTCCCATGAACCTCCTGGTGAGCACACCGGCCCTAACCTTAGAACTTTATCGTCCTACTCTGGCCTCCCCCCCACTCCCCCTCCCAACTCCATGCTCTTTCAGTCACCAAATGTGAGGCAGTCAGGGTCTAATGACCAGCATGGGTAATAAATAACAGCTTCTGCTGTTGGCTTCAAACCTCTGCCTGTGAAGTGCTAGTCACTGGTGCTTTCCTTTTAGCCCAGTCAGACTCCTCAATGAGCTCTGGCCTCTGCCATCTTCAAGCCTTCCACAGTTCTCTCTCAGCCTGGCCTCCGGCAGGTTCATGCTAGACCTCAGGTATCTCTCTGATCCCTTCAATAGTGCTGCATGCCCAAACTTCAGGCCTTGGCAGTCCCCTATCAGAACACCTTGCTTCCCTCTGCACCCAGAATAATGGCCTGTTTATACTCCTGACTCTGAAGACAATAAAAATTCATTCAAGAAGTATCATTAAATCACCCATGTCAAAGAACACACAAGCACACCAAATGTCCAGAACTACTTCATAAAGTATTTTTCCTCAGACTGCAGTTGTATCATTTACCTTCCTTAAAACTTTCTCTGCCCTGTCACTCTAGTTTGTTTTGCCTGTTGCTGTGATAAGCACCAGGACCAATAGCAATTTAGGGAGGAAAATGTTTATTTAATCTTAAAGGTTATATAGTCTACCACTGAGGAAAGTCAAGCCAGGGAGTCAAGCTGAGGCAGGAAGCACAAAGGAAACCCGCTTCCTGGCTAATGGCAATCCTTATACAAGCCAGGACCGCCTTCTACAGCAATTAACAATCAACCAAATACCCATAGGCCAATCTGATTAAGGCAAAATCCCCCTAGGCTCGGTCAAGGTGACAACTGACATTAACCAGAAGACCTCAAAGTTTTCCAGTGGCACAAAACATCAGATAACAGTTTAGGGTAAACTTTTTTTCCCTAGTGACTATAACATATCCACTTCATACATGTAATAACATACCTAATTCATACATGTCACAAAGTAATATTTTGCTTAGGATTTTCATAGTTAAGAACCTAGGGGGAATAAAAACACCTTAACAGCTAGTATTATTTTTGTTTTTATTTTGATGACCAGTTGAATTAATAGCAAATGCCCCCACTAGATATCCAACCCATATGTTAGCCAAGTGCTACACCTCCAGGCTCCACCCCCAAACCTCTTAATTCATCTTATCACACAGCTACTCAGCAAGTTGTTACTAGAAAAAGAATAAAAACGTCAATACAAATCACACAAAACTGAGGCTGGAGGATTGTGGACTCAAAGCCACTCACTCTACGCTATATAACGAGCTCCTATCTCAAAATAACCAAAAATAACAACAAACTTACACAAAGTAAATCTAGAATGTACTCTTGACTCTAAAAACCTTGCTTCGCCTTATGTGTTTCAGTCTCAGCACACAAATTATATTTTCATTAGTGTATATTTTTGACAAAGATTGTAAAGTTTAGGTTTGGAGTATGCCTCAGTGCTATTTCAAGCTACAAAAGACAAATTTGATATGGCAACCTCGACTTTCAATCCTTCTTAAAGCTGAAGCAGAGGTGGTACGGAAGAAACCATTCTATTCACAGGCACATTATTTTATAATCTCACAGTGTAACTGGCCTTGAACTTAAGATCACCCTGCCTCAGCCTCCAGATACCCTGGTTCTTCCAGCTTTGCCCTCTGCCAGCTATAAACGTTTATCCTTCTGGAACTCCCATTAAAACACATCCCAAATATCTCCCCACACATTAAAATTTGAGAGAACCCAAAACTAGACACAGACACACACACACACACACACACACACACACACACACACATACACACACATACATACACCCACAGAGTTTGTACTAAAATGTAAATGAAAGGGCTTTGATACAGCTCAATGACAGAAAACCTTCCCAGCATACATGCTTGGCTTCAATCACCAGCACCAAAAACTAACAAGAACAAAATGTTAAGACTCTATAAATCCAACTGTGTGTCTCTGTGCCTGAGTGATGTCTATGAAAGCCAGAGTTCAACATCTGGTATTTTCCTTTATTGCTCTCTCACTTGTTTGTTTGTTTATTTTAATTTGTTTGTTGACACTATGTAGCCCTGGCTGGTCTAGAATTCACTACCAGCTCGCTTCAGACTCACAGATCCACTTACTGTGCCTCTGAGTGCTGGGATTAAAGGCATGAGCCACCACACCCAGGTCTGCCTTGTTTTTTAGAGTCCCTCACTGAACTAGAAGCTTACCAATTAGCTAAACTGACTAGCCGGATAGCCTTAGGATCCTCCTGTCTCAGTCATGCTTCCTACCCTGACTTTACTCATGATATTTCCACTCTTACAGTACTGGGGGGGGGAGACAGACCACATCCCTACAAACAAAAGGCCTTGGTCTACCCCGACCATCGTGAGAACTGCACACCCTACTATCTGAAGCATCTCAATCACAGAAGTTTTCTGTTATGGGATATTTGTATACTGTGTAAAGAAGTGTTGCTGGGATTGGTATAACAAAAAGCTGAACAGCCAATAGCTAGGCAATAGCATATAAGTGGAACTTTCCCACAGAGAGAGAACTCTGGGGGGAAAAGGAAGGTAGACCCACCAGTCAGACACGGAGGAAGCAGGACAGACAGTACCGAGATGAGGTAATGAGCCATGTGAAAGATCACAGGATAAAAAAATATGGGTTAATTTAAGTTATAAGAACTAGTTAGGAACAAGCCTAAACTGAGGTTGAACTTTCATAATAAATCATAAGTCTCTGTGTGGCTATTTGTGACCTGGTGACCCAAAGGAAAAAAAGACTACATATCACGCCCAACATCTGGTCACATATATCCACATGAGGCCTGAGAAAGGTAAAAAACACAAATGATCCTAATAAGTGGCTTCCTGGCACAACTTCCTGGCAAACATGTTCTTGGGTAGGCTTAGCCACAGAACTGTGGCTTTTTTAAGAAGCCCTACTGTACAGATGGACATCTGAGCAGCCAGCACTGGGTACAAACACCTGCTACAAACAGACACAATACATTCCCAGAACTGGGGCAGGTAAAAGCAGCTCAGGGGTCACTGTCCGCAATCATAAGGCTAGCTCTCGGGGAACCAAGGGGAATAGAGCCAGCCACCAGGATGCCAGGTGCTAGGCAGAGGCTTACTGCAGCCTAGCAGTAAATTCACTACATGAGCTAGCTTTTTGGAACCTATTCCCCATGTTGGGATGCCTCACCCAGTCTTGATGCAGGGAGAGGAGCTTAATCCTGCCTCAACTTGATATGCCTTGCTTTTTTGACTCCTATGGGAGGCTTGCCCCCTTTCTGAACAGAGGGGGAGTGGATGGGATGGGGGTATATGGGAGGTAGGGGGACAGAATAGGAAGAGAGAAGGGAGGGAAAACTGTGGTTGGAATGTAAAACAAATGAAAAAAATATAATAAAAAAAGAAAAAAATAAGAAAACCTCTAAACAGATACATGCTGTATGACGGCTGCTTATTTGTTCCCAGCTGCCCAGAACTGAAATAATCACACACAAACTGTATTAATTAAATCACTGCTTGGCCAATCACTATAGCATATTCCTAGCAAGCTCTTACAAATTAAATTAACCCATTTCTATTATTTTATATTTTACCACGAGGCTCATGGCCTACCAGCAAGGCTGGCAGCTCACATCTTTCCCCTCTGGTGGCTCCATGGTGTCTCTGCAACTCCACCTTCTTTCTCCCAGCATTCAGTTTAGTTTTCCCCACCTACCTCTATTTTGCCCTGTCAGGCCTAAGACAGATTCTCTATTAACCAATGGTATTCACAGCATAAAGAGGGGAATCCCACATCATATATTATGCTTAGAAATGTGCTGACATGCTAAATAAAGAAAAGAAAATGGGTATAGACAGTCATAGAAAAAAATAAATGTTTAAAAATAATAAAGTCTTTAAAGAAAGAGTAAATTAATATTTAAAAAGCCACATAAAATGGGAAATACATAGTCTCTGGATCCTGCATGGTGCTATGAATTTTTTCAATGCTAATGAAAAAAATAGCTGCTGAGAGACATTATAGAAATGCTAATTTAAACAAACCTATAGATTTTAAGAGTATCTTAACTTCAGAATGGATATGTTGCATTGGAGGAGAGGTTTTGCTTTTATTTCTACAGAAAAAAAAAGATATGGATTTTTTCAAAATTAATAAAGACCAGATTTGATTGGGGAAGACCTGAAAATTGTAGCTACAGACATGAAGAAAAAGAAAAACAAGAAAGACTACGAGACAGGCAATGTGTAACCTGATCTTTCTCCATGGAACAGCTCTGAGACTGGAGGAGACATGATAAATCTTATTGGCTACAGAGTCCTCATGACCTTATTACATGTCAGCCTTTCCTATGGCATGGAAAGAGGTTTGGTTATGCAGTCCAAACAGATTTGTAAGGCTAACAAATGCCTTTTATTGGCTCAAACAAAGAACAAAAAATCTTTAGCTGATATGTACACATTGCACATTCCATACTTGTGTTAATGCAGATATGTATGTTACCTTTAAAAGTCTGTGTGTTTTCACAACAAAAAGACAAGACACCAATGAGGACAAGTAGCCCAAGTGATCCAGCCTCTCAGAATTCCTCTGTTACAGTTTCCATAAAAATCTACATCCAAAACATCTTCAAAGCCGCTAGCTGAGAGGTTTCAGCCTCACAGGTAGGTAGGCCCAAGATGGATGGCCCAATGTTGCAGAGGAACACTGGGTAACTGTCCAGGCAGTCAGATGTCTCTGTGATTTCTATAGTTTTGGAAGTTGTTTGCTCTGTACTTCCTGTTTACTCAAGTAGTTACAGTTTTCCTTGTTAACAAATTCAGAAAAAAAACACTTACATAAGAGATATAAAGTTTATAAGTCTGAAAACATAAAAAGTTTAAGTTGTTAATCTAAGAAGATATTTTAAGGTCTAAAAAGATATTTTTAGGATGATAATACAAGTTATGATAAAAAATGGTTTAGGTATAAAATTTTGGACTCACCAAAATAGGATAGATAATAAAGTATTTTTTCCAAGTATATGCCAAATACAAATGGATTGGACACTGTGAATGTAATTACCTGATAATTGTTCTTATTGCAGATGGTTTTACTATGTTAGAGTTATAACCTTCCCTTTTTATTTAATCAAAAAGGCGGAAATGTGGTGGGATATTTGTACACTGTATGAAGATGTGTTGCTCTGATTGGTGTAATAAAAAGCTGAACAGCCAATAGCTAGGCAGGAGAGTATAGAAGGGACTTCTGGTCAGAGAGAGCACTTTGGGAACAAGAAAGGCAGAACCGTCAGACAGCAGAGGAAGCAGGATAGGTAGTATGGAGCCATGTGGAGAATATAGACTTTAAAATATGGGTTAATTTAAGTTATAAGAACTAGATAGGAACAAGCCTAACCTAAGGCTGAACTTTCATAATTAATAAGAAGTCTCCATGTTATTTGTGAGCTGGTGACTCAGAGGAAAACCCAACTACAGTTTTCTCTGTTGATACAACACAGGATGACCTACTCAGGGCCTTAAACCTACTCAGTCTTATCTCTACCTGAAAAATAATGTTCCAGTGGCCTTTGCAGAGATGAGCCCTTGTCCCAGTTCACTATGTAGCTTAAAAGTCACCTCCTTGAAGTTGACCATGGCCACCAACTGAAGCAGTCCCTTTTCCATGTAAGATCAATATTGCTGAACGAAAAGCATTTGCTACACATGTGAAAAGCAGACAATTGGTATCTTCATTAACAGCCATAATATACAAAGTTTTAGCACTATTCATGAGGCTTTTAAGGAAGACACAATGGGGTTGGAAAGTTGACTCTGGTCTTTACCAGACTTGGGAAGGCCACAAACATCTCTGGGCCTCGATGTCCAGTGAACATAACACCATCTATCTCACACAATTATTGTGAAGATACCAGCTCACCACACCTGGAAAAAAGCAATTACTGAATAATGGAGGGTAGCATCAGCACTGACAAGAGAAAAGACATCGGGCACAACTTTTTAAAATATGAAAAAATATTAAAATATGAAAAAAAGTAAAAGAAAGAACATAAAATAGTGAGCAAATATATGGGAAAAAATTCCTCAGCAAAAGTGAAACACATGCAAACACAAGATGCAGTGGTTAGCACAAAAGTGCAAGGAACCGCCTGTTCCTGGGATTCCCATCATGAAGCCTAACATAGTCTTATATCCTCTCCTCTTACACTTAATACAACAAACACTCTTATACAGACTAAGCATAAACCAGGCATTTAAAGTGGGCATTTAAAAACTCCACTAAACCATTCATATTTTTGAATGAGAACTGGAATCTCAGGGGCTCTGTCATGGGGGTAGGGGCATGCTAAGGGAATGTATCTATCTGCATATTTTGTAACATTGTGAAACTACAAGTGCATGATGGTAAACTTGCCTGTTACTGAGTTAGTACTTCCAAGTTGTCACATGCTGAGTTAAATATATTAGTGACATTCTTACTCAGCCCTTAGCTCCCCTCCTTGTGAAGTAGCTATTATCATTAATCCCTTAATTATAGAAAAATTGAGGCCTGTAGAAGTGATGACTTCAAAGTCTCAGGTGATGGAGGACAGACAAAATTCAAGACACTGACTCTCACTACTGAATTTGACAGGTTATCAAAACTCTACAGCATTACAGGAAACTTGTTCCAATTAATGCAAATTGGACTTGTATTAAAACTACAATTATGGAAAACACAGTGAGTTGGAAGAATGAACCTCAAAAGGCTTAGCAGCATTTACAATGAGTGGTACCAAACACATTTTTACTTTTTTTCTAAATTATGCCTTTTGTCTGTAATATGATTGTACCATCTTTATAGTAACAACTTAGAGACATAACATCACTCAGATTTTAGTAATTTCACAATTGTGGAAGGGAGAATTAAGACCTGTGCTCTATTTCTCTATTACTAGGCCAAAGTTTCTTTGCTGTGAAGACAGTATTGAAGGCTGGGAGGGAAAAATAAACTGCTATTTGTCTTTCTAATCTACTATTTCACAAAACTGGGAAGAAGGATCAGTAAATCATTTCCAAATGCCTTTCCTTGCCTCATGTGAGCGGCATTTCTGAAATCCAGCTTACTTGATACACAACTTTGGAGCTATCTGTCATGAACTTCTGTCTTGTGTACTCTTGAATAATCTGTTTCAAGGCTTCAGTTTATGTAACTGCAAAGCAAAAATTAAAACATGGCCTATCACATTAAATTAAAACTTGTCCTATGAACCATAAGAGAAGGGGAATGTAAATTTCACCAATAGCAAGCTCTCAATAATTACTGTTCACAAATAAATATAGGCTTCCAAAAATACCAGCCCCAGCGTGGAAGAAGTTATTGGACAAGAAAACGGGACAGGTGTCCTTACTATCTCCTGATACTCTGCAGATAGACCTGGGATCTTAGGCGAGTACACACAACTTGCAGGAAAAACAGTCTGAGGGAAACAGAGAGGCACAGTAGGAGCCCAATCCATACTCTCCCCTTGCTCTTTCCCATCACCTGTGTGGCCAAGTGACAGCAGAGCCCAGCAGGAGAAGTCAGGATTCTTCCCACCTCTAGGCAGAACCTGTTTCGTGACCTTGAGAAAATTAAATTCTACTATTTACTCTTTAGGTTTACTCTTCCCTTCCAGGGGGGAGGGGAGGAAAAAGAAAAAGCAAAGTCTTTCACGGGCTGCTGCCTCAAGTTACTGACCCAGTCCTGGCAAGGTAATCCTAAAGGGCTTGATAAGGAAAAGCAGGGGTGGAGCTCAGAGAAAAGAGAGGCGCTCTTGAGACACTTCTGCACCCTCAGGGCCTCGCAGAAGGCAGGGTGCCCTCTCACCTATCTTTAAGGTGCCTAGGGGTTGCATCTGAAGGGAAGAGTCATCAAGAAGGAGCAGCAATATCGAAAGCGGACCCGAGGCGAGGATGGACTCGGGATGCAGGGAGATCGCCGGGTCTCACCATACTGCAGGGACTCCGGGTCCGGCTGGAAAGTGAAGTGGGCCACCCGCCGCTTCTGGGTCGCGTCCTCGCCCCCGGGTTGCAGGAAGCTTTGCACCAGCCCAGCGCAGCGCAGTCCGCACCACCGCCGCTCCGCTCCAGCAGCTCGGAGCCGCAGAAGCGCTCCCGCCCGCGAAGCCACCGCCGCCATCCCCGGGTCTCAAGCACAGAAGCCCACGCCGCCGGCAGGGAGGACGGAGAGGCGTCGCGGGCCTCCTCATTGGGCGGTTCCGAGGGGCGGGTCCGTGAAAGAAACCAATCGGAGATGGAAGTTCAGGGGCGGGGATGGCGACGCTGTGACCTGGCAGCCTGAGCAGACGGAAGCGGGACCTAGGGCCCTGCAGCTTGAGATGCGGTCCCTGGATGTGGAGCCACCCACACCGAGACTGGCTGTGTCCTTATCCACTATCATTTTTACAGTGTCATTTCCAGTAGCTTTTACTTTTGCTTTTTTGGCTTTTCGAGAGAGGGTTTCTCTGTAGCTTTGGACCCTGTCCTGGAACTAACTCTTGTAGACCAGGCTGACCTCGAACTCACAGAGATCCGCCTGCCTTTACCTCCCAGGTGCTAGGATTAAAGACGTGCACCGCCACCGCCCGGCCAATATATATAGATTGTTAATTGATTTTGTTTTCCCTTATTTCAATAATAGCAAATAAATAAATAAATAAATAAAAAGATAAATATAGAGATTTCTAACTTCAAATCCACTAGGAATTCTTGTCCGGGTACATAATGTAAGTTTGAAACGTGTAAAAGTTGAATAACTAATTTAGACAAAATAATCAGCTTTATAAATTTTAATTTAAAATGTTCAAGTGTTTAAAAGTATATATCCTCCTTGGTCATGAGTTGGCAGATAGCCATAAAAATCAAACACAACACAGACAAACAAGAAGGTGTTTCAGACACAGGACGGTTCTCCGGTGACAAGACTGAGAAGGAAATAAGGAGGAAGGAGCCAGGAAGGATCATTCCTCTCGTAGTATTTGGGACCTCTAAACAAACCTTTCGTTTGGCTAAGAAACACGGGAACAGAGTAGAAAAGGATCTTAATGTTCAAAATGGTACACAAAGGAGGCAGCTTATTCAATAACACGGCATGTTTCCAGAGGTAAGCTGGCCTGGACCCAGATGATTAGAGGTCACCAGGAGGGTACAGAGAAGGACAAGCATCCAAAGCAGGTGTGATGGGTAAAAAGGCTTGAAAGAAAGAAAGGCCTTCCAGGGAGAGAAAAGAAAAGACTGATACCACGCAGAGCCCCTCCACTGTGTTGTTCCCGCCCGTCCCAACCCCATCACTTCGCACTGATCTTTAAGTTGGGAAATGGAAAGTTCTTTTCAGGGAATTTAGGAAGTGCAATTTAGAAAGGTCAGGCTAAAAAAAAAATGAGAAGTTTGAAGTAATTTTATAATCTGAAAAGAAGAGATGAAGAAAGTGACTACATTTGAATTGAATTTCTGGTAGCACGGGTCTAATACCTTCCAACGGACCACCCTCTTCACTCGAGCCACTTCCTCTCGGGTGTCTGACTAACCCTGGGGTCATGGAGAACCAGTGAAGATAGAGCCAAAAGACAGATTCAAGTTGTTCTTCCTTCTTCAGAATGAGTCTTGGATCATTTTCCCTCACAGAACTACACTACCTACTCAGTATACTCCTGCTGAGACGAATCTTGCTTTTAGACCAGCGATGGTGTATAAAAAGGTAATACTTCCTTCGCAGATGGAACCAGAGTATCACTTCCCTCAAGCTAACATGCCATACAGAACACTGGCATCCAAGACTGGGAAACTTTGGGAGATTTGGTAGTTAAAATAATAATAAATTTGTGACAGAGTCTATCGTTTTATATATATGCACTCTTTAAACTCAACATTTTAAAGACAAATTGGTCCATGAAAACTGGGCAGAAAGAGTTAGGGTCCAGCTGAGAGAGTTAAGGAGCTTGCTGCCAACCCTGGTAACCTGAGTCCAATCCATGGAAGGCAAATGATAGAAGAGAAATGACTCCTGAAAGTTGCCCTTTGACTTCCACAGAATGCTCTGGTATGCGTGCACTCACAGGTGTCCATGAACTCACACATACATATAAATAAATAAGTGTTTAAAAAAGACTTTAATGGCTGTTGCAAGGAGGGGGCTGCTCATTCATCCTGGCTGCCCAGAACCAAAATAACCACACAGAAACTATATTAATTAAAACACTGCTTGGCCCATTAGCTCTAGCTACTTATTGGCTAACTCTTATATTAATTTAACCATTTCTGTTAATCTGTATATTGCCACGTGGCAGTGGCTTACCAGCAAAGATTCTGCATGTCTAAATTTGGTGGCTCCATGGTGTCTCTATGACTCCACCCTTCTTCCTTCCAGCATACAGCCTAGCTTTCTCTGGCTAGTTCTGTTCTTCCCTGGCAAAGGCTCAAAACAGTTCTTAATTCATTAACCAATAGAAGCAACACATAGACAGAAGGACCTCCCACACCAAATAGCAAAGTAATCTCATTTTGTCCTGATTACACTTTTTTAGCAAATTTGACACAGATAACAGGGTCATCTTGGAAGAGGGAACCTCGATTGAGAAAATACTTTCATTAGATTAGCCTACACACAGTCTATTGGGCATTTTCTTAATTAATGATTGGTGTGAGTTGCCAAGCACACTGTGGGCTGTGTTACACTTGGGCAAGTGGTTCTGCTTTGTAAGCGGGGAAATACCACAGAAGAAATGGGAGGAAGGAATGGAGAAGCCAGGGGGGTCAAGGACACAGTCCACAGAATCAACTAAGCAGTGCTCATAAAGGGCTCACAGGGACTAAGGCAACAATCATGGGGCCTGCATGGGTCTGACCTGATCCTCTGCATATACAATATGGTTGTGTATGGCATTCGTGTGGGACTCCTAACAGTGAGAGTGGAACTCTGACTCTTTTACCTGCTTTTGGGATCCTTTTTCTACTACTCGGTTGCCAAGTCCAGCCTTGACATGAGGATATATGCCTAGCATAATTGTAACTTGTTAGGCCATGTTCAATCGATATCCCTGGGAGGCCTTCTCTTTTTTTTTTTTTTCAAAAGATAATGGAGGAGGAGTACAGTAGAAGGAAGATTGGGGGAGGGGACTGGGAAGAGTAGAGGGAGGGAAACTGTGGTCAGGATGTAATGTATGAGAGAAGAATACTTTTTTAATAAAAGACCCTCTAAGTCACATTAACAGAAGGGGAAACAGAAGAAGAAAGGGGGGAGGAGGAGAAGGAGGAGGAGAAGGAGGAGGAGAAGGAGGAGGAGGAGAAGGAGGAGAAAAAAGAAGGAGGAGGAGGAGGAGGAGGAAGAGGAGGAGGATGTGTCCAGCTGAGAAAGCCAGTAAACAGCATTTCTCCATGGCTCCTGCTTCAGTTCCTGCCTCTAAGTTCCAGCTTTGAGTTCCTGACTTTCCTGGATGATGGAATACAAGCTATAAACCAAAATAAATGCTTTCCTCCCCAACTTGCTTTTGGTCATGGTGTTTTGCTATAGCAATAGAAACCAAACTAAAACAAAAATATTACTCATAAGAAAGCAAAATAGAACAGCCACCTTGGGAGACAGTTTGGTAGTTTCTTACAAAAATGCATATACCATATAATCTATTACTTACATGTTGAAGGTATGTAAGTAATCCCAAACTAACTCCAAGATAAACCAATTATATTTTCCTTATTATAAGGGGCAAACTCAGGAAACAGAAACAAGAAGTCCAACCTCAGTTGTGTAGTACGGGAACCACACAAAGAGAGCAAACCCTGGGGGTGCCAGAGTTTTTGTCTGGGTATCCAAAAGGTCACGCCCTAATCTGGTCCCACCTCTTAAAGAGCATTGGCTGACATAGATTCCCCATTTGTCTAAATAAAAGAGTTCAAAACCCAATACAAATTATATACACAAGGAACATACATCAAGTATAAAATTAGGATTACAACCAACATAAACAATATTAAGCAAGGAATACATGCTAAATATTTTAATAAATATTCTAGTCTAAAGAGTCTAAGTCTTGCATTGGAAATGGCTTGGCTAAATCATAAGAGGAAGGTAACCATGACTATCTATTCTTCAATCCCATCAAAGGCCTAAGAAGGGAGATAATATTACTTGAGTAAGCAGGAAATGCAGTCAAGCAGCTTCCAAAGCATGCAGTATATGACAGAGACAGCTAGCTACCTGAGCAATCACTCAAAGTCTCATTTGCAATGTTGAAGCAACCAACTTTGGCTAAGGCCTAGTGTAACTGACAGACCATTTTCAGAGGCAAAAAAAAAAAAAAATTCAGAACCATCTTAACCTGTCCTGGCAAGGTTTGGCAGTCTTTTTCCTTGTGTCCTGCTTATTCAGTCCTGAAACCATATACTTTGTCAGTGGTCGAGGCATGGGCAGTTCCTTGCCCAAAGGCCAATTGTGCCAAGAAGTAAACAAACTCCAAGTGGAGTGTCTTCAGTGCTCAACATTCTCTTGAGAATAGATCGGTCCTGTCAGGAGCAATAGCATCTCATGTCAACAGAACCCTAAATTATTTCAATGCCATGTTTTACAGATCCTTGAAGTGGTTGAAGATTACCTATCTATGCAGAATATAACCTCTATGTATCTAAATAATCTAATTAATCTGACTATATGTATAACAAACATGAGTGACTATTAACCTATAATACTTAATACTTATATAACTTAAAGACTAAGACATCATATCAGAATATTAAACAATCTTTAAACAACTGTGCAGTAAACGAAGATAACAACTTCAAAATGTAAACAATGTATAAGTATCTTGAGCACAGGTAGAAATATATAATGCAATATGATAAATATATCCTAAAAATTGAATCAATATACAGAATGTCTTAAACAGAGGTAGAAACATGCATGCATACAATCTGACAAAATAACTTCACATAGGTGTACAAATATTGTAAACAGAAATAGCAAATATAACTTGAACTTGTATCAATACACAAGAAACTATACCAATGTAAATCATCCATAAATAATACCTCACAAGTATTCACTCTATTACCCACTATTATTACTATTAGCATGAATAAGTTCACACTAAATTACCTATTATGTCTGGTGAGACATGTTCTCTACAATAACTGGTACTGATTGGACCACATTTGACATGGGGGCCTGCAAAGCCCCCCAAGGAGTTTTCCAATGGTATCAGGTTGCCTTGTCTGTCTTTTGTCAACCTACATTTACTGGTCCAATGTCAGCCTTTGCCACACCTCCTACATACACCCAAAGGCTGAATCCTCCTATTTTTGCCATCCAGAGGAGATATTATTTCTAGAAATTTTTTGTCTACAATCCCTTCTCAGATGTCCTATTTTACCACAATTAAAACATTCAGCATTTTGGTGTCTCCTCATACTATCGGAAATCGCTTCTCCTACCCAAGCCTCAGTACTATAGTCAAAGGTCTTGACATTCATTGTCCATTCATCTATGGTGCTGATCTGACCTTTAAAGGCCCAAGGATCTTTTAGCATTTTAATTTGGCATTTTCAAAAGCTAAAGATTTAATTAGTACACATCTAGCTTCCGGGTCTCTTACTCCTATTTGTACAGCCTTAGTTAATCTTTGTAAAAAGTCACTAAAGGGTTCTCTCTGAACCTGTTTAACCCTAACATATGATTTAGTTCCCTTTTCTAGTTTTTGAATCCTGTCCCAAGCATTTAAAGCTGCTGTGCTACATAGGGACAAGGTGTGTTCATTGTAAAGAGCCCGATCCTGAGGATCAGAGTAACGTCCCTCACCCAGAGGATGATCTTGGGAAATCTCAAGTCCTTTTGCTTTTTCCTGTTGTTTTAAAATTTTTGCCTAGTCTGTTCAATAACACTTCCAGAGAAGCTGGGATCCATCTTTTAGGACCACTAAGATTAATTGACACCAATCTTGTGGGGTTGACTTATTGCTTAAAGTACACGTTTTGATCATTTCCCTAACAAATGGTGAAAGTAGGCCATAATTAACTATTGCTTGTTTAATTTCATCTAGATCACTCATATGTATGGGTTCTCATGTACATTCTTTGACTACCTTAGGGTACTTGGTGCCAGATGGTCTTTTCAAGGAGATCAATGAATAGGCAGTTAGAACTCTGGGTAAGCCATCCTGGAGTTTGGTATGTACTGATGAGGCTAAATTCTGTCTTTGTACCTTTTGTCCCTGCTCATTATTTCAACAAATTACTCAATCTTTTCAAATCTTTTTACCACTGCCTTTTGTCTGGATCTCCTTCCAGTGTCTTGTTCTACTGCCCTCATTAAGGATTCCAAGGAATGAAGCCTGTTCAGTAAAGATAACGTCTCTTCCTTGGAAGTAATTTTTATGGTGTGCATCTTACCTTCCTGGAGAGACACCCTACCTGTCAATCTATTATAACTGTTCAATAGATTCCTATTAACACATTCAACAGCACAAATTCTCTCAGACAATGTCTCATCACCCTTCATCATTGACTGGGTTTTATCTGTCAAACTGGTCATATCCTTCTCCAGAGTGCTGATTTTCCCTTTTAGATAGTCATTATCAATCTATAAAGACTGTATCATTTCTAAAAGTGCCTCATTCTTGGCTCTATTATCAAACCATTTATTTTAAGGAGAAAATATAAAAGACAAATCTAATGCCTAGAATTAAATATAGAGATGTAGGAAGCAAATCACATAATCCTTGCATAATACCATTCATGGTATAACTAAAAAAGCTGTTGAACTCCTGCATTGTTAAATTATCTGTCATCTTGACCTTATAAATTATAAATTTGACCTTATAAATCTCACCTGTAACAAGTTGGAATAGGTGTAATAACTGTTACCAGCCAGTAGGTGTCACAGTTGTAGCCACATGGCTGGCTTGAACAGTTTGAATTGGTTTTAGCGCAGGATAGATACTAGAAAATATGCTTAAATTAAAAGCAGTTATTTAGTGCAAAGCACAGACTGTGTGCCCCACAGAGATCACTGACTGGGCAGCAGAATCACAGGGATAGCAAGGCAGCAATGCCCACAGAGACACATAGGGAAGCCCGCATCCTGCCTGTGTTTCCATGGTGTGCTGGGGAAGCTGGACCCAGAGCGGCTTTGAGATGCTACTGGGGTCAGAGGCTGCTGCAGAGTGGTTACTCAGGGCTGCCGTGCAGGAATGGTCAGTACCCAAATGCACCACATGGAGCCTGGCAGCAGCTGGCTGGAGCTGTGGAGGGGTCCCAAATCACCAAGCCCCATGTTGGGCACCAACTATTGAAGGTTGTGGGTCAAAGAATCCCAAGCTAACTCCAAGATAAACTGAATATATTTTCTTTATTATAAGGGGCAAACTCACAAAACAGGAATGAGAAGTCTAACCTCAGTTGTATAGCATGGGAACCACACAGAGAGAGCAAACCCTGGGCATGCCAGCATTTTTCTCCAGGTTCCCAAAAGGTCATGCCCTAACCTGGTCCCACATCTTAAAGATCATTCATTGGCTGACAGAGATTCCCCATCACTTACACCTCTTGATATTTTCTCAAGTGACTTAGAAACTCAAGTCAACACGATTTTGTTCTGTTTTGTTTTTCTCTCATAGACAGGGACTCTTTATAGCCTGGCCTAGAACTCACCAGATAGCCAAATGCGGCATTGGACTCAAGTTCTTTCATCCCCTACCTACCAAGTGCTGTGATTATAGGCATGGGAACCATATATAAACCATATATAGCTTTGTATCAAACATTATTCCAGCTTTGTTTGTGCTTGCCAAACTTGAAAGCAAACAATGTGAATCTGAATCACTGAGCACAAAATAAACTATGGTACCTTCAGGCAATAGAATACTGTTCAGCACCAAAAGAAAGTTAAATGCAAATGAAAAGGTGAAACAAGCTGTGAGGGTTATTTCAGTTGTCAACTTGATTGTATCTGGAATTAACTAAAGCCCAAAAATGGCTGTGTTGTGGAATATTTAACTATGCAAAGGTGTGTTACATTATGCTATGTTTAATGATGTAAGGATGTGTGTTTAATCATGTAAAGAAGTGTTGTATTTGTTTCACCTTGCTTGTCTAAGACACCCAATTGCTCTAATAAAAAGCTGAACAGTCAATAGCTGGGCAGAGAAAGGACTGGTGGAGCTGGCAGGCAAAGCGAATAAATAGGAGGTGAAACTTAGGCTTGGGAGAGGAACAAGAAGAAGAGGAGAGGAGAGAATGAGGGAGAAAGAGAGGGACACTCCTGAGGCCAGAAGCCAGGCAGCTGGTCAGACAACAGACACGAGAAGCAATGAAAGTGAGACAGAAGGAAGAAAGGTAAAAAAAAAAAAAGAAGAAAAGAAAGAAAGAAAGAAACCCCAAGGCAAAATGTAGAGAAACAGATTAAGTTAAAAGCGCTAGCCAGAAACAAGCCTAAGGTAGGCCAAGCATTCATAACTATGGAGAATCTCTGTGTCATGATTTGGGAGCTGGTGGGTGGCCCAAAAATTAAGCCTGGTACATCACTGGGCACACCTGGGAGGGATTTTTGCTTAATTAAATCTTTCAAAGTGGAAAGATCCACTTCTCTGAGGTGGGATGTCACAATTTTAATCTAGATTTTTGGGGGAGGGAGGGTTCACCTCTAATCTGGGCCACACTGGCTGGAAGTCCATGAAAAGGATAAGGATGAAGAAAGCCTCACTCCTTGCCCTGCTGTTTTTGTCCTCACTAGCAAGTCCATTCCTTTACTAGTATTACAGCCTACTTTTTCAGGATTCCAGCATATACTGAAGACCAACTGAGACATCCCAGCCTTGTGAACTGAACAACTACTGGATTCTTGTACTTTGCATTCATAGCCAGCCACTGGATTAGCTAGACCTCAGCCTGTAAGTCATTCTAATAAACCCTCTTTATTTATTTATTTAGACAGACAGACAGAAATATGATAGATAGATAGATAGATGATAGATAGATAGATAGATAGATAGATAGATAGATAGATAGATAGACAGACAAACAGACAGACAGATAGGTAGATACAAATATATATGTATATATATATAGAGAGAGAGAGAGAGAGAGATTTATTCTTTAAGTTCTGTTACTCTAGAGAACCCTGACTAATACACAAGCCAACCTGAAAAAAGTTACATAACTATACAATTCCAATTATATTACTTTCTAGTAAAGGAAAAACAGTAAGAGAGTTAAAGATAAATAAATAAATAAATAAATAAATAAATAAATAAATAAATAAATAAATAGTTGCCAGGGGAAGGGATGGATGGAATTTTAGAGTCCAGAGGACTTTCAAGGCAGTTAAAATTATTTTTTGTATTATAATAGTGAATAAATGTCATAAATTTTCAAATCTGCTCAGACTATCACCCCAAAACTGGACCTTAAGGTAAATTACAGACTTTGGGCAAGAATGCTGGATCCAAGTGGTTCTTCAGAGGTGATAATATCCCACTGAGGGGCAGTGTTGACCGTTGGGAAGGCTGTATATGTAGGGGGAAGCAAATGAGAATTCTCTGAACCTTATCTTCAATCTTTCTATGAATATAAAACCATTTTAAAATGGAAGAGTACACCAAGAAATGAATGGGTATTTCATCATAAGATATGCCAATTGTCATTAAACATTTAGAAACATTCAATATCATTAATCATGATGGAAATTCAAAACATAACCAATGAGATGCCATTTAACATCACTTATGATGTTTAAATTTAAAATGAACATTTACTCAGTTTTGCGGAGTTCTGTTCCCCTGGTAGGAAAGCAAAATGGTGAAGTTGCTGAGGAGAACAACTTATTTTGCCCAACCAGAAGTATTAAAATAGTATCTAATCCATCAGTTCTACTAAGTATTATGTGACCAAGAAAAATGAAAACCACATGCATAATCTGCAGACTTTCATAATGGCATTTTTATTCATATTATTTTTCATATTCATAGTGGCATGTAATAATCAACATTATTCATAATGGCAAAGAGTGGAAGTAGTCCAACTGTCAATCAAATCAAGCATGGGTAAATGAAATGTGGTATATCATTTCATTCAGGAGCATGACCACCATGGCAGACAGGCAAGCATGGCATTGGAACAGTAACTAAACACATCCTTGTCTAGAAGCACAAGGCAGAGAGGGAGACAAACGGAGAGGGAGAGAGAGTGTGTGTTAACTAAGAAAGGCATAGGCTTTTGAAACCTCAAAGTCAACCCCAGTGACACACCTCCTCCAACAAGGCCACACCTCCTAATCCTTCCCAAACTGTTCCACCAACAGGCCAATAGGCATTCAAATATATGAGCCTATGGGGTTCATTCTTATTCAAACCACCATAGAAGTATTCTAAAATCAAATGATGGTGATGGTTGTACCACCTTGGGAATGTACTCAAAGCCATGGAAATGCACCATTTATATGGATTACATTCAGTTCTTTCAACTAAGCTCATGTGAAAATCTAATGCATTGATACAATACTAACAGGCAGGCCTTTGAGAGGTGATCAGGTTATGGCAGAGCCCTGCTGAAAAGATCAATGTCATTATAATGAGAAAATTCTCAGAAGAATGGATTAGTTGCCAGAAGAATGGAATGTTAGATAGAGAGTTGGTGTCCTTGGTTTTCTTTTGACTCTCTCTCACCAGGCAAATTCTTATACACTCACTTGCCCTGTTCTTCTCCCTGTATGATGGAAGCAGCATGAACCCTCACAAGAAGCTATGTAAATGCTAATGCAGTGCTCTTGAACCCACAGAACAAGAGGAGGGAACCTCTATGTTATTATTCCTCAAGTCTTGGAGGTCTGTGGCAAAGCACCATCTTGAGGTCTTTTTATTGTTTAAGACTGAGCTACCCTGATAACAAGGAACAATCAGTTTATATCTAATGTAGACTCTGTGTGATTTTCTTTGGGGCTTATTGGCTGTGGAAACTGGGCAGGACAGAAACCCCAACAAGCCGGTCCTCATGTTACATGTTGGGATTCTAGAACGTAAGTTTAAGGTAAAGATTGTGTGAAACCAAAATAGAGTTCTAAATCATTTAAATCTGCAGTGATGTGTGACCATATATATGTACCCTGTAATAGAGAATTCTGTCATTAAGTATATTATTGAAAACTTTCCCCAAAGGGGCTCAGACTGTGTTCCCAGCACCTGGAACTTAGCTGGAATACTGAAGGCTCCATTGGGCAGTAACACCAACCGCAGTGGCGGTTGGTCAAACTCATCACTTGAAAATGACTTTGGCGTCTGAGTTGGGCATGGCTCACATTTGTAATCCCGGCATTTAGGAAGTTGAGACTTGAAAATTACCCCAAAGATCAGACTAGATTAGTTTAGCTGCACAACAGATAAAGGACTTGGCTTGCACTGAGAAATGATGCTCGATGCAAACCAAAACCCCAAACAAAAAGACAATCCAGTGATGCATTCAAAGACTATTTTTCATGCCTGGTCCATGCCAGACAAGGGAGATGGCTTAAGGCATCAGATCAGGAGCATGTGGTGGATGCTGCTGTCTCTGAGATATTATTTCTCGATGAGGCAGAGAATAGAACACAGAGAATTGGCCCCTGGCTCTTACATTCCTTAGCCCGGAGTAGCCGTAGACACTTATGTTCAAATCTATCAGCAAAGCAAATCTCATTGCCATGGCTAATGTCAGTTAGTTGAGAAAATGCAGTCTGCTTGAGTTCTTAAATGCAGGGGGAGTAGGGCTGGTGATAAAGCTAAGTGGCAGCACACTTGCCTAGCACGTGCAAGGACCTTTGTTCAGTTCCTAAAGGTGCAAAGAATAAAAAATGGAGGGACTAGAACTGTTTGTATTGTTAATACTATGTCACATGGGGCATGGATATTGTGTGAGATCTAGTGTGAAGCAAAGGTTAGGAGCCAGTATTCACCTTTGCCTTGGGGCAGTTTTACATTCTATAGAGAGGTTGTCAGGAGTCAGTAGTGCTAACCCTGTTTACAGGGCCCTGTGCTTGTCCCTCCTTTTCCACACTGGTCCCCACCAGGTCTTCCTCACCCTCACAAGCGCTCTAGTTCAAATAAAGTCCATGTGTAGGAGGTAAAAAGTAAGATGCTGATTTTAAACTTGACATTGCTGGATGTAGTAATCTTAGTTGGCAGTTATTCTCATAAATGTCATTTGATATCAATATTAATGATTGTGTAAACATTAATTTTAATCAAGGTTTTGTAAATCTAACACTACTCACAAATTAACTTTGGAATTAAAACATTCACCACTGCCCATTGCCTATCTTTTTACAAATTAATGTGTTTCTTCGAAACAATGATCACATACCTAGGCAGAAATGACTGTTTGCATATGAGCCCCCACTTCCCTACATAGATCTTCCTGACTGGGAGACTAGAAACAATGCTTCATATCCCCACGACTGGTTCAAGTCAAGTAAGGCAGTTAGAGGGAGACCTGGGGCCAGTTGCTGACACAGGGAGTTTGAGAGTTCAGGAAACCTGGAACTTAGCCCCTCATTACTACAAATTGGCGCCCACATCAGTGCTCAGACAGAAACCATAAATGCATTCACTGCAGAGGTGATGTTCTTCAAAGTGGCTTGTTGGGGTTTCTGTCCTGCCCAGTTCCTGCAGCCAATAAGCCCCAAAGAAAATCACACAGAGTCTACATTAGATATAAACTGATTGGCCCATTAGCTCAGGCTTTGTATTAGCTCTTATAACTTATATTAGCCCATTATTCTAGTATATGTTAGCCACATGGCTCAGTACCTTTTTCAGCAGGGCAGGTCACATCCTGCTTCTTTGGTGGTCTGGGCAGGACTGTGGGAAGAGCTTCCTTCTTCCCAGAATACTCTTGTTCTCATTGCCCCACCTCTATTTCCTGTCTGGTTTTCCTGCCTATACTACCTGCCTGGCTATCAGCCAATCAGCATTTATTTAAAATATAATTGACAGAATATAGATGATTCTCCTGCACAACTTCCCCCTCTTTTTTTTTTTAAACAAAGGAAATCCATGTTTTGGGAATGTGGGTGTAGTATTCCAGGCTACATACCTTTTGACTTCAATTTTGAAGTCAAGGTATTTTCAAAATACCTATCTTGGATTAGTTCAGCAGCATTTATAAGCAAATATCTTTTAGCAGCTGTATGTTACTTTGGAGAAGAGATTTTGCTTTTGTTTCCACAGGAAATGAGAGGCTGTGGATTCATTCTGAGTTAAGAAAAATCAGGTTTGACCAAGGAAGAGCACCTGAGAAATCTCCAGTAGGAACAGATGGCCCAGATGTCTGAGTTCTATATCCAGAACAGGTTCAAGACTGCTGCCTGAGATGATCAAGACTCACAGGATACTATAGTCAGGACTTGATCATAATTGAAAATTTTCTTTAGGTCCCCATAAGATTATCAGCACCCCCAACCAGCAGGAAGTAGCCTGGAATACTATGCCCACATTCCCAAAGAATAGACTATGGATATTTTCCTTTGTTTAAAAAAGAAAAGAGGGGGAAGTTGTGCAGGAGAATCATCTATAGTCTGTGAATTATAGTTTAAATAAATGCTGATTGGCTGATAGCCAGGCAGGAAGTATAGATGGGAAAACCAGACAGGAAATAGAGGTGGGGCAATGAGAACAGGACTATTCTGGGAAGAAGGAAGCTCTTCCCACAGTCCTGCCCAGACCACCAAAGAAGCAGGATGTGATCTGCCCTGCTGAAAAAGGTACCGAGCCATGTGGCTAACATATACTAGAATAATGGGCTAATATGAGTTGTAAGAACTAATAAGGAGCCTGAGCTAATGGGCCCATCAGTTTATAATTAATATAGATCTCTGTGTAATTTCTTTGGGGCTTACTAGCTGTGGGAACTGGGCAGGACAGAAACCCCAACCAGCAAGCCCTCATGATACACCAACACTGATGCAACTCTCCGATTTTGGCAACAGGAAAATACCTTTGGTCAGCTCACATCCTCAGAATAAACAGGCTCTTTCTGCATCCACACTACTGATGAGAAAATAGGATCAAAGGACCTTATTGACTGACCTCGGCTTGGGATAAAGCTTTCCAGTAGGTGTTCTTTAGTTTCCAAAACCTGCGCTGCTTTCCAGTTTAATTCTATGAGGTAATCCCCAAGAACTCTGTTCAAATATTAGATGATTTAGGCCTCCCACTGAAAAATCTTATTGGGCCCAAAGTAGAGGAGCATATTTTTACAGTCCAGCTGTCATAGATAAGCCTATAAATTCCTTAAGCCTTTATACGTACTGTAATGTCCTCTCCCTGCAGAAAGGAATGGCCACTGCCTTCTTGACTCAGTCTTTTAACATTTGCAATTATTGGGTCACAACTATTGAAATAATCTCTAAATTAATGACTTCTGAAAATGTGGGATGAACAACATAAATGAAAGAAACAAACAGATTCATAAAGAATAGAAGCTGGAAGTCCTCCATAGATGCAGGGGACGACGCAGGAGATGGTGTTAGAGAACAGTAAAGCCTGTGCCATGAGTCAGTCCCAACTATCTAATCTATCTTTGAGTGAGTCCAATGAAGATTCAGTTTCTGGGAGACAACCTGGCTGCCCTTGATTGCTATGTCCTCATTGGGGGAAAAAGGCATCTTATTGGCAAAGACTATACACATAGTGAACGCTGCCCAAGAATAAGTCAGGGAACTGTTCCTCACCTAAAGGGGAAGTGGCAATTGGAAGCTCAGACCCAGAATGGCCACACAGCCGGTCTGCTATGAGGTGCCTGTACAACCCACGGTCAAAGTCCCTCCTCTGACCCTTTAACATGAACTGCCACCATGTCCTTAGTGGGCTGCTCTATGCCCTTTTATATAGAGATGGTGGCTTCACAAATTTGAATCACTACATCTTCTCTTTAAAGATATATTTAAGTTTTTAATTGTGTGTTTATCTATGTGTCTGTGTTTAGGTGTGTATGCACAGATGACAGGACACACGGCCAAGGAGTCGAGAGAGGACACCAGATCCTCTGAAGCTGAAGTTAGAAACAGCTGTGAGCCACCTGATGTAGGTGGTAGGAACCAAACTGAGGTCCTGTGCACAATTAACAGGCAAGCTATTCTTCCAGCCCTATACCTTCTCTTTTAAAAAGGAGCATAAAAAGAAGCAGTTAAACATATATAGTCTATATACACTCTATAGTTATGGTTGGCTGTGGTATACAAACTACAAATTCAAACATGCAGAAAAGATAAACCAACCTACTAGTAGGTTCACAGAAGCAAAGAGCTTTGTAAGGAACTTTGCTTAGAGGAAGAAGAAAATGAATATAAGTCTTCTATCTGCTGAATAAGCTAACCCCATGCCTTAAAAGTCACAGCAATTTTTAAAAACCCTCTACAGTCAAAAGTCTTCATGAATAAATTCTGACAAAAATTTAGGGAGGAAGCGGTCTCAATTCTGCTTTCAAAAATTGCAAGCCGTCCAGGAGTAGTGGCACATACTTGTGACCTCAGTACTCAGGATGTGGAAGAAGGGGGATCACAAGTTGGAAGAAGTTTTGGGCTGTTCGATGAGTTTAAGACTAGCCCAGACTACCTAGCAAAACACTCCTAGAAAAAGAAAGATTTAAACATGCAGTAATATTTGCTGACTCATTTTATGATGATAGAGTTACTCAGATAGTAAAACCAAGTAACACGTTATAAAAAGAAAAACTAAAAACTTTTCTCATAAATATAGATACATAAAGCTCTTTGACAAAATTCTAGGGAATGTAATAAAGCAATACATAAATATAATTTTATGACCAAATAAGGCTAATCATGAAAATGCAAGGTTTGTTTAACACTTTAAATCGGTCCATGTAGTTATTTTTATTAACGTAATAAGCAAAATCAAGCCATGATCATTTCAATAGGAGCAGAAAGAGAATAAATGACTAAAGCAGAAATTTGGTTCCTGGAACCCGTAACAGGCAGCTCACAAACCACCAGTAAATGCAGCTCCAGGGAGGCTGATGCTCTCTCCCATCCTCTGCTGGCACTGACACACTTGAACATACACACAGGTGGATACACAGTTATATGCATAAAACAAGAACAGCAAAATAAAAATAGAAAAATACACAGTCACATGCTGCATAATGAAGTGTCAGTTACTGAAGCATCAGTGGACCCATAAGGTAAAACAGAGGTGAGAATTTTCTATGGCTTAATGATGTCTTAGTCTTTGTAACACTGCAGTGTAACACTTTACTCCCATGTTTGTGGAGAAGTTGTGCAAACAAACCTACTAGACTGCCAGCTATAGATAAAAGCATAACGTACAATTATACACAGCACATAATGCTTCATAGTGATGACAAACAACTGTGTATGTAGGGTATTATACTTTTTATCATTGTGGACAATACTTATGTGAAACAGAACACAGTGCCACGCCAGCAACACACATCTTCATTGCACTGAGGTCACACCGAATGACTGGCCTACACAATCTAGGCTTCTATATGCACAAATGATGTTTACACAAAGCAGAAAGTCTCTAGTGATGAATTTCTCCAAATGTATCCCAGCCATTAAACAACATGAAACTATATCATGCAGACAACAACTATAAGAAAGATAAAACGGCTGTACCAATATTAGAAAAACTAAACTGCATAACTAAGTGTTACAATACACAAAGAGGGATAGGTTAAAACAATAGAGGGGTTTTCAAGCCATCTGAAAATATAATACCCATAGATATTCGTGCATCTAACAACAGAACACCAAAATACATGAAGCAATTATTTCCAGAAATAAGGAATATATAGGAAAACTAATAGTAGAACCTCTAATATTCTTCTTTTAATAATGGATAGAACAATTAGGCAGGAGATTAGCATGGAAACAGAGGACTCGAAAACTACACACCAACTAGACCTTTTAGAAAATGTTCTTGAGTATACACAAAGGACAATCTCTAAGATGAATTCTGTGTTAAGGCCACAAAGCAAGCCTTGCTACGCTCAAAATAGTAGAAAATATGAAGCATATCTTCTAAACACAATGGAATGATGCCAGAAATTAATGACAAAGAACTTTGAGAAACTCAGGAGTGTGTGAAATTAAACAAGACACTCCTAGATAGTGAACGGCAGAAAAGGGAAATCAAAATTGAAACTAGAGAATATTTTGTCATGAAGGAAAGTGACAACACAGCACACTTGAACTTAAAGGATTTAAACAGCAAAAATAATATTGAGAAGGGAATGCATGGTTGAAAATGTCTACTTAACAGTAAAAACAATCTCAGAGCAAGCTCTTGAATTCCTGCCTTAAAGTTAGGGGCAAGAAGAGAGAAACTAAGCCTAAAGGGCGCAGAAGGGAGAAACTAGTGAAGGCTGCAGTGGAAGTTAGTGGAAGAAAACAGAAAAGCCCATGAAACCAAAAGGTAACATATTTGAAATACATTTTAAAAAGAAAACTTTCACTAGAAAGTTTCACTAGAAATTTTACTAGAATGATAAATGAAAGAAAGAAAATGATACCAAATGCAAGATAGTAGGTCTGGCAAGAGGGCTTGGCCGGTAAAGGTACTTGCCATGCAAAGCTGAAGATCTGATCCCTGGAGCTCAGGCACACGGCAGAAGGAAGGACTCAGCTCCACTAAGTTATCCTATAACTTCCCCATGCACTCAGGCAGGCACATGTGCAAAAGTTAATAATAATTTTAAAGTTGAAATATAAGAGAACAGAAAAATCAAAAGCAGTCAATAGGTGGGCAAATGTAGATGCTCTCACCTTATTTTCCTTCCTCTTAGTAAATGACAGCTGTCTGTTCTAAGGAAAATTTATTATAACATTATGTTGTGGGGGTTCTAAATGTAAATGTAAAATACATGACAATGTTGTAACAGGGAGTGTATAAAGTCATACAATTTAAGGCTCTCATTTCTGTGAAGTGGTATGGCACAAAATCTAAGTCAATGGTAATACGTTAAGAATGAAGATTACCATCCCGAGAGCAACCCCAAAAGACCCTTCAAAGGGGCACAGATATAGGCAATAGGGAAATGAAATTGGAATATTCCGTTAACACCAAAGAAAGCAACTGTATTAAAAGATTATTGATAAGATTGCTACACGAGATAGACCATCTTATAAAAATTGCTACACAAGTTATCTAGAATAGAGTATTACTATAGAGAGGCAATGAGAGGTAATTAACAGTCTCATGTGTCTCTGACTGTGTGACCTTCGGTATCTGCATTAACCCACTGAGTCTTATGAGAGAGCATTAAAACCCACGAAGACAGATGCCATGATGATAAGATCATATACCACCTAATTTTCTGGAATATAGACATTTCTCAGTAAGTATTTATTGAATTAGTTTACTAACATGCAAAAAAATACAACAGGTTTTTATATGCACCTGGCCCACCAAAAAAAAAAAAAAAAAGCCTACAAAATATTAGCTATGTTTTTTGTTTTTACTAAAAACTCACAAGTATAAACCAGGCATGCACACACATGCCACACATAGTGGTGCGTGCCTGTGACTTTAGCTGAGGCAAGACAATCACAAGCCCCAGCTCTTGTGGCATGACCTATCTCAAAAGCAAATAAAAAAAAAAAAACCCTCACGAATGGAGGCTGTAGTAACTTGCAAAAGACGCCAGGTGGCGTCAGATAATAAAAATTATTAAGACTTTATAATCCTCTCCAGGAGGCAATTGCTTTGTAAATTGCAAACTGCGTATATTTATGAAACGTTAAGGTTTATATTTCCTAAGTCAGTGTAAAAATTTCAAATGTTTTTCAATCCATTTGCAGTTCAGTGTCAACTCCGTATGGAGTATCTGTCTGCCTTTGCTCCCATCAAGCTAAAACGGCCGAAGGCCTACACAGCGCAGGCTATTTTGTTTTAGGCTCACCTCACCCAGCAGGCATTAACACTGAGTAATGAATGAGAACACTGAAGCTCAGGGTCAAAACTAGGACTGTTGTTTGTTTGTTTACGATAACTGGTACCCTCTGTTCCCACACATCACACCTTAACACTCAGCTCTGTCTCACCGGAAGTACTTTCCTACGCATGGGCACCAGAGTGTCCAATGGCATGTGTTTTCTCTGATCCAAGGTAACTCTGTGAGGTATAGCACGTCCTTGTCATTTTCCAGAACAGTCAACCAAAGTCCAAAGAGGCTCGACCACACCCTTGGGGACACATGCCCATAAGATGCAGCCTGACTTCAAACCCAGATAGTTCGAGTTCACTGCCTGACCTTTTGTCCATGTTGGTTTTCACATGAAGTCAAATCCTACCAACAACGAAGTGGTATGGGCTAGTATATATTCAGACAGGACAAAACGGAAAATTCAGAAAGAACGTTGGGCATACACAAGAGGTGACACAGATGGCATTTCAAATCAGTGAGGGTGGTGGTGGTGTTTGCAGTTGACTATGCCATGGCAGCATACTGACTCCACATGCCAAGCCCCCGTTGATCCAAAACTTTTATTTTAAATAATAAGATATATTTTCCAATATTTCTATGTGTGCTGTATATCTTTACTTATAGTTTCTTAGATGTATATATCTTAAACATATCCCTCCTAATTCCTCCCTTAATCTTCACCGGGCCCACTGTATCTCCCCTCCCACTTAAAGTCCCCCTTACCCCAGGTTCTAACAATCCACTGAGTCCAGTTCGTGGAGGCTTACCTATTGGTACATGAGCAACCCACTACAGACCACCCCTCAAAGAAAAGTGAGTCTTCCTCCTGTGGCAGCCGTTAAACCAATAGCTCCTCAACCGGGGTTGGAAGCTCAGGAATCCTTCCCACCTCCACGCTGGAATTTTTAACTAGCTTAGCCTTGTCCCAGTCAAGGCTGGTGTCCAGAGAACAGCACCCCTATCCATTCTCTGCCTCTTACGCTCTTTCTACCCACTCTTCTGAGATGTTCCCTGAACCTTGAGGTAGGAGAGTCCATACAGATGTCCCCTGTGGCTGAAAACTCAGTCCTTTATTTTCAGCACTTAAAACAGCTCTAAATCTACATTAAATATCGCCCACTAATTTGAGAAACCTCTCCGACCAAGGTTGAGAGTTACATTCATCTGTGGATAAAACCATAGATATTTAAAAGGCATTTGATAACATGACCATTTTGGTAAAACATCGAAAGTTTTCCCCCTGGGACCTATGACTTCCCCAGCCCATGTTTTTTGACCATGTTTACAGCACAAGGCATGAATTCTCTCCTGTGGTACAGGCCTCAAATCCAATCAAGAGAACAGTTGGTTGACACCATTTGCCACTATAGCACCATCTTGACTGACAGGCTAGTATTATAGAATGCAGGGTCTAATGTTTGTTAAGGCCATTGATGTCTTTGTTCTCCCATCAGCCTATAGAGCACCTTCCAACACTGAGAAAGCCAATCAGTAGGGAGAGTTTTCTAGTCAAGCAGGATTGCTTTTCTCTGTCCTATGCCCAATATACTCACAACCTAAATTTCCACTTCCAATTACTCACCCTGCTGGCTTCTTTTTATTGGTGTTGCTTTGTTTTTGTTTTGAGACAGGGTGTTACTATACAGCCCAGACTGGCCTTGAACACACAAACCTCCTTCTTCAACCTCAGGAGCGCTGAGATTGAAGCCTCGCCAGCTGGCTTCTTATTTGCGCTTGTTGTATCAGTTGTTGTTTTCCCCACACTATCTAACCTGTGACCAAGTAGGAGAAAGATCCATGAACTAGAGCCTCCACAATTCAGCTGCAATTACGACCTCAGATATTTCAAACTTTGGGGAGCTCGGTTCATTGTCTCATCACTGAGAGAAGCTGAGGTGGATGGCCGAGAGCACAAAATTCTAGGCTTCTCTCCTCCATCACTGCAGTTAGATGAAGGTAATAAATAATCAAGGTAATAAATAATCAAGGTAATAAATAGATCAAGTAAGATACGACGTAGACAGGACAGATAAATATGAGCCAAAGCCACGCGGGATTTTGTTCTGTTTTTTATACTGGGGTAAAGATTGACAATATGGCTGTATGTATGGCTACAGAAGCACGGAAACATTTTCCTCCAAGACAGAGCTGAAGGCTCCCACCCAGTCAAAGAGCATTAGGCTCAGAGGAGAGGACTGAGAAAGACTGCAACACTGAGCCAGCAGCGACATCACTTTAGCGCAAAGTGTTTCGAACATGGAATCTGATCTTATTCTCCGTTCCTCCCAGTAACCGACCTCTTTCAAAGGCTTTCCCCTTTCATTTGGAGGGCAGAGAATGTGTAAAATCATCTAAACCATCACCGTATCTATTCTGTGCAGTATTTTCAGACAAATCATCCGAATGCATGCTCTCGCAGGGGCTGCTGCACAGAACCTGAAGTCCTGGTTCCTTTACCTACATGAATGGGAGGTAAGGGATCTCTTTGCCACTGTGTAGGAAGTCTTCAACCACAGTATGGCGTGGTTAGATGATCCTTCCCATATCAATTCAAGTTTCAGATGCTTTTTCACTGTAGTCTAAACCCCCTCCCTCAGTGTGCAACTGTCCCAAGTAACTAGTGAAGACGTCGTCTTCCATGGCTTTCTATTGTCCAGCACTGGTCCGTCCAGTGCTCTCTTCATTACTTTATTGGTAAGGTATCTCCACTCTCAGTGGGGTTTGTCCAGCTGCTGTTTCCGCTGGGAGATCCATCATAAACAGCACATCTCTCGGAAGCCTTCTGGATTTTTCCAGAGAGAAGTTACAGCACATTCAGGTGTAGATAGGGAGCCTATGTGTCATATTCTCGCCAGAGCCAGAGCTGTGTATTGCACCAACTGTGTCTCTTCTCACTCTCCTAGGACGCATTTAAAAAAAAAAAAGTTCCAAACAATGGGCAAATGTGTAAAAGAGATGCATGGTTATTTCCAGGTCAAATCTCCTTCCGGTTCTTCCCTACGCTGTTGTAGCAACTTGGCAGCTATGTGTGTATATGTCTGTTTCACAACGCCAGTGAGATGAAAGACATAGAGGACTACGGCTTGATTGAGCAAGTGGATTTGTTACCACAGCACAGCCTAGCCCAGTCTGACTTACCTGCAGAAGGAAGGGTGGGGGGCACACGGCCAATTGCTGTTTTCTCAGCTGCACGCAGGGGTACTAATAGAAGCGTGGTGCTGGAGGCCCAGTTTCTATCTCATATACATGAGTTCATAAGAACTATAATATATGGAACGGTTAAGGTATATAATAGTTTAATTTATTGCTACATATTGAATTATTTTAAAGATCATATTGCATGCAATTATTTATTATATTATTTTTAGTAAATATCAATGTATTTTTTCCTGCCTGTTTTAAATGCTCTTTTAAGCCAAAAAAAAAAAACAACCAAAACCACAAAAAACAAAAACAAAAAACAGATTTTCCAGAAATTCTCAACCGTAGGTCGTGATACCTTTGTGGGGGAGGTCACATATCAGATATTTACAATTCATAGCATAGCTAAATAACAGTTATGAAGCAGCAACAAAATAATTTTTTCTGGTTCTTCCAAGACAGGATTTCTCTACATAACAGTCCTGGTTGTCCTGGAACTTGGTCTGTATATCAGGCTGGCCTCAAACTCAGAGATCCGCCTGCTTCTGCCACCCAAGTACTGGGATTAAAGGCACGCACTACCACCACCCAGGACAAAATAATGTTATGGTTGGGGTCACCACAATATAAGGAACTGTATTAAACGGTTGCAGCATTCGGAAGATTGAGAACTGACTTAGACTATGCAGGGATGGACTGCTGAGCTCAGCCTTAGGACCCACAATAGGCTATTGCAAGTTACCCTCCTCTTCATTATTTGTTGAATTTCATGTAATTTTTACCACTTAACGGGCTTAAAAGCTGGGGTTCTAAGAGCTGAGGTAACCTCCTTGAAGTTATGCAATTTAACTTGAAGTTAAAGTTTTATTTTATAAAGATTAAGATAGATTAAATGTAAACTTAAGAATGTTAGAAATACTTTTGCCTTCTCTGTACATTTTCTTAAAATTTTGATTTCTTTTCAAGTTTTATTATGGAGAATGTCAGGAGTATACAAAATACATACCAGTAGATAGTACATAAATGAATTCCCACTTGTCTACCACCCAAATTCTGTGATTAAAAGGTTTTTCCCAATTGCTTAATTTACTTAATTTAATTTTGTGGTTGCTACTAGTGCTCAAATTTTCATTTGTAATGACTTCTTTTATTATTACTCTGTATGTTAAAGCTAATATGCTGACTTTAGTATGGATCTCTTTAAAAATAATATGCTTCGTGTAATTTTATTGTCAGTGTTTCATTAAAAATAAACAATTTCTAGTGTGATCTTCTAAAATTCAAATGGAAAAAAATAATTTATGTACTATTATTTTGTCATACTACACAGCATCCTCTTGGCAAACACAGAGATGCTCTGGGCTCATCACAGAAGTGGTTAAGTGTCTGATTTCCCTGTCAGCATCCAAACGCAGTCAAAGGTCTTGTCTGCTCCGTCTCACTAAAGCCCCATCCCTTGAACTCACCCCTCCTCCCTGTCCCAACCTTGTCTGTGGCTGTGGCAGCCTGCTTTTCCTTCTCAAGGTCACCTTAAGGTCCACTGAAGTGGAAAAAAGCATGAATTGTGGACAGGGCGGCCCAGCCCCAGGAAAGCTAGGATTCCCCAACTCAGGAGCTGTTTTTGGCTTCGTTTATTGTCATATGCATGTTTTGATTTTGTTTTCATTCATGTGAAAAAGAGAGTTAGGAAATAGCAGGGAATTTGAAGCTGTTGTGTCAGGAGTGTGTGTGGCTACAAACAGCGCCCCGTCACATGGCAAGTTGCAGGTACTTCATCAAAATGTTTGGGAACAGACTTCTGTGGAGTCCAGATTTTTTAATATTTGTGCATATATAATGTGTTTGGAGTAAAACCAAACACTAAACTCTAGCACTCTAAACACAAAATTTATTTATATTTTTTGCACTTCCTAGATAGAAAGTCTGATAATATTTCACACAATATTTTTTGAATCCTTTTGTGCATGGAATAGTTTTGGCATGTGGAGTTTTCCACTTGCAGCAATTGTGTTGACACTCAAAAAGCTTCAGATCACCTCTGATTCCAAAGACCAGAGGAAGGATGCTCAGCCAGTACTTAAAACCTTCGATAGACAATTAACCAAAGAGCAGCCTGATAACAAGGAGGGCTGTACGAGCACACATTCCTGCGCCAATCATGAATGCCAAGGTCTCATCTTCTGATCTAGAAGATGGCGATATGACTTCCTCTTCTACATTAGTATTAGCATTGCACGGAGTGCGAGGATATGCAAAAAGGGGCCTAGAATCTACAGGGAGAAGGTGTAGGGAGTGCAACTCCCTCGAAAGACTCACCAGGCTCCCCAGTGATCGCTATCATCTGATGTAGGTGTGAATTCTGAAGGCTTTCCTTATCACAATTCATAAAATTCCAGAGCGCAGACCTAGCCCCAGGCCACCTGCAAGCCTGGTCAGGGGGAAGAGCATTCTGCGTTTACACTGCAGAATTCAGGAGAAAGGTACACTGGGTATTGAATCTTAATTCGTCAAGAAACTGAATTTTAACCTGGTCCTGGGGCATGGCGACACAAATTTGTAATTCTGACACTAAGGAGACTGAGGCAGAAGGATCACAGGCTGGAGCTGTGGCTACAGCCTAGGCTGTTTAATGAGTTCAAAGCCAGCCTGGGCTACAAGTGAGACCCTGGGGAGACAGCTCAGCGGCTAGGAGCCCCTGCTGCTCTTTCCAGAAGACCTGAGTCCAGCTCCCAACATCTATGTCAGGGAGGGCACAGCTGCCTGTAATCTCAGCTCCAAGAGATCCAGTGCCCTTTTCTGGCCCCATTAGAGGCCTGCATGGTATTCACTCACATAGACACACACATACACACACAGGATAGATAGATACATACATACCTAGATACATAGATAAATCAGTCTTTTCAAGCTGTTTAAATTTGTGTGGGAATCGAAATTGTTGATGTTATTTGCTTGATGTGCGCATTAGTTAACTTGTTTTGTTGCTGTGGCAAAATGCCTAACAGAAGCAATTTGAGGAGGAAAGGCTTCATCTTGGTTCACAGTTCTGGGAAGAGGATTATGAGGCAGTGGATCTACAGTCAGGAAGCAGGGTGTCATGAGTGCTGCAGTTCAGCAATCCTTCCCCCTGTCCCCCGCCTTTATTTTAAGTCCGGAACCCAAGTCTGTAAAATGTCCTAACCATATTTGAGGTGGGTCTTGCCACCTTGACTAACCTAGTCTAGAAAGTGTCCTACAAACATGCCCAGAGATCTGTTTTCCTGGAGATTCTAAGTCTTTTCAAATGTGTAATCAAGTTTACCCATCTCAGTTCCACACTTCCTCTAACTTGACACTGAACTGCATCACTGTCCACCTTTAAATTCTACCATTCTCAGAGGACATTGGCAGAATAAGGCCAGAACCTTCATTAGACAGCCCTCCAGGGTCCATAGTTCTCTCGGCATTCTTGGTTCTAAACGCTACACAAAGTCATGAAAATAAAACCCTAGGAAGAATTTTCCTAACTGTCCCATTATTGGCCTTTTTGTTACGGATTCCAGTTAATGGCAAGATCAATTATATTTCTTCGCTGTGCTGCACAGTTAATCTAGATGCTAGATGAGATCTGGCAAACTTGCTGTGTCAAGGCCTAGACAGTAAATATTTACATTTCATGGGTCATCAGTATCTCTAAGGGAACCACTCAACTCGGCCAAACGCGGCCGCAGGTGTGGCTAAACAGCTCCGTGTGGCTGGGTTCCAGTCAGCTCTGCGCGAACACCCCCTTATCCTCTGGACAACTTTATGTGTTTTTGGTTACCACGGTCAGCTGTTGTCCAAAAATATCAAATGGAAAATTCCTGAAATGAATAACTCACTAGTTGTGAGTGGTGGCCAGTTGGGTGGCGTGAGAAAATCTCTCAGTGTCCCACTCCACTTGAATCATCTCAGTCCAGAGTGTCCACTCTGTGCACTTCCTGCTTTTAGTCACCTGGAAGCCAGCCTGGCTAGGACACCACCTGGTACAGTACAACAACACTTTTGTCCAGCGTTAACAAAAAGCCCTTAACAAAAGCCCAGAAGGACAAGAGCAGCGTGATGCTGCCAACTTGGAAAGGCCAAAGAAGCCACAGAGCACTTCTTGGTAAGTGATGTCTTCCATCATCATAGGAAGAAGGGTAAGCGTGCTCGAATAATCTGTTATGGGGGATGGACTCATGAAACTTTTATCACGCTGTACTGTTCCATTCATTCCCTTTATTAATAGCTATTGTTAGTTTTTTATTGTGCGTGCTTTAAGAATTTGACACTGGTGTGTAAGGATAAAGCTGGGTGCTAGCCATGATTCCAGGCATCCACTAGGGATGATGAGCACATCTCCTGTGGAGGGGGAAGAGGACACTCTGTTTGGAAAACAAACTGCCAGCTGAACTTGACTAAAGGGCCTCTGAGCTTGCTTATTCTGGACCATTAGTTCCTGATACGTGGACCCAGACCCCCCAACATGTGTAACATCTAAGGGTCTGTGTCTGGTACAGAGCCTCAAACCCAAAAACTGAGTGAGCAGTGTGTGTTTGTGACAAGCTACCCCATGTATCCAAAGCACAGATACAGAAACTTCTGAGTTGCCCTTTGTTTCTAATAACTTGGTATTTGGAGTGATGCAGGACTGTTGCCTCGTAACATACTCCTCTGGTGTGTTCTGGTTGGATGCATATTCATGATTAAATTCAAATTACATGTTTTTTTGGCAAATTATGCCAGGAAATAAGTTGTGTCCACTTTGTGGTGCTTATGAGGAGGCACACTGTATCAATTTGTTCCTCAATGTTGAGGGTGACAGTTCGCTTGAGGGTCTTGTTTCTTCACTCTAAAGTTACTGTCTTTCTCTTTGTAACGAGTGAGTACCATGTAGGAAAAGATACTTCAAGACTGAAAATACTTTGATCTGCACAAGATTGGGCTGGTCAAGACTTCATTATGAATGGGAGAAGGGTTCATGAGGCCCCGCTGCTTCCCAAGAGACTAGTGGGAGTTAATGGGTGCTAGGGAAGGCTTTATTTCCTTCAGGGGTGTAGATGCTGAAAAGCAGTCTATGCTCTGGTAAATAGCCTACCACCTATGCCCAAGCAAACAAACTTCATTTTTCTCAGTGGGTTGCATGGGGAAAGTGACATGAAAATAGGAGGGGACTTTCTAGGAAGAGGAAGAATTTCAGCAGAAGAGGGAGTAGGAATTAAGAGAGCATACATAATTGGGTTAAAAATGGCTAAAATTCACTATATACAAGTATGAAATTTTTAAAGGATAAATTAGAAACACATTCATGACTCATTTTATCATCTACTAACAATTCTTGATCTTGAAATAATGACTAGTGTTTGCAAATAATGACTTTTTCAATTATTCTTTCCAATACATTTAGCTAAAATTCTACTGTGTGAACTTTCTTAATCTCTCAAATACTCAATTATTTATCTGTGATTATGAACCTATGCCTTCTCATTATCATTAATCTTTCAACCTTCCCAGATTAGCAAAAAGAAGCCCTCTCAAACAGGCCCCTTTGTCTTTTTGGCACAACATGCTCATATTTCTAGGCTGAGGAATTTTCATCTCTGTTGCCTGTTTCTTGCATTCCACTCTTTTCATTATGCAGGAGGTCAAGAAGCATGTGTACTTGTTGTCGGATTTTCTTTGGACAGCCAGTTCCCAAATAATGACACAGAAACTTCTTATTAAGTATGAAAGCTTGACCTTAGCTTCAGATTGTTCCCAACTAGCTCCTATAACTTCAATTAACCCATTTATATTAATCTAATCTATGTTTTGCCATGTGGCTTGCTACCCCTTCTCCATACTTTACATCCAACTTCCTCAGCAGCTCGCTGGCAAGTCCTAGCATGCTATTCCTTCCCCGGAGCTCCTCTCTCTCCCGAGAAGTACTACCTGTCCTCTCTTGCCTGTCTATTGGCCATTCAGCTCTTTATTAAACCAATCAGAAGTTGCTTTAGCAGAGATGCATCTTCATAGTGTACTAAAAGATTATCCCACAGCATATACCATTTTAGCTGCAGAAATTTAAATTTTTTTATTCGTGTGTGTGTGTGTGTGTGTGTGTGCATGTGCTTGTCTGCATGTTCAAAAGTCTGGGAAGGACAGATAAGTGCATCACATTTCTTGAAACTGGAGTTACAGTCAATTTTGAGCCACCTGGTATGGATGCTTGGAATTGAACCTGGGTCTTCTTTAAAAGCAACAAACTGCTCTTTAACTGCTAAGCCATCTCTCTAGACCTATGCACAGAGATTTTTAAAAGAGACAGAAATACAATTAAGAAAGGATGAAAGCAAAACAGCACAAGGTTAGTAGGGTTTATGCGTGGAAAGAACTACCTTCTCAGTATTTTGAATTCATCTTCTAAGGTTTATTTTTATTCTAATTATAAATATGGTGTATGGTGACAGGGGAACATGAGTGCAGGTGCCCGAATAGGCCAAAAGTGCCACACCTCCTGAAGCAAGAGCTGCAATGGCTGTGAGCCACCCAATAAGGGTGTTGGGACTCAAGTTCAGGTCCTCTGCAATAATAGTATATGCTTTTAACCACTGAGCCCAATTTTTGAATTCCTAATTTACTTGTAACTATAAAAATTTCCTTTGAGTTCTCCCAAATTATGAGATGATGATATCATCAATCATGCCAATATTAGACAATTCAACCCATGTAACAAGAGGTAAGAATCTCAAACTAGAGTTCCCAATTTCCCATCATAGAAGAATTTCCACATGATATACATGTCCTTTCAGTAGACCTAGTTTCTTTCTGTCTTTGGAATTAAGCAATAAGTGTTCTGTCCAAAACCAACAGCAATATCACTCAGATAGGTCATTAAAACATGGATTCAGGAAAAAAAGATATTGTGTTCTGCCCATAGCTTTGACATTCCTGAGGATGGGATTATAGCAAAGCCTCTGGAGGTGAGTGGGGTGTGTGTCATAGGCCCACAGTGATGCAAGGCACAGGCCATTCTCTGTGGATTGCTACAGAGAGCCTAGGCTGGTCCTGACACACCACTCCGAATGGCTTATGCCATGGGTTAAAGTTCAAAAAGTGTGACAGATGAAAGGTGGCACTGGGAGGCCAGGGGCCCACAGTCTGATCGTATATCATTCCCACAGCTGGAACTGAGAGTAGCAATTCATTAAGTTAATTTGTGTTTGCTTGCTTTATTTATTTACCAAGCACTTACCAGGTGGCATAAGACACTTGAAAGAGTACTGTTTCCTTTTTTTTTTCTTAAGTGCCTAAAAAGTTAAATAAAACACTGAAAAAAGTCAAATACACACAGATAGACATACGTGGAAATGATACGTGCAGGTCAGGCAGTGGCTCAGCAGGTAAAGGCATCGAGCCAGATGACCTGTAGTCCATCCTCAGAACCCACATGAAAGGAGAGAAAGGGCTCTTGCAAGTTGTCCTCTGACCTCCACACATGTGCTCTGTCATGTGCCACCAGCCCCAAGGACACACACACAATAAAAACAAAGACGTGAACCAGGCCAGAGTTAGTGGGAGGAGAGAGGCATCCACAGCTGCATAGTGAATTCCACACATACAGCTTACACAACAGGCATCTGTTACCAAACGCTTGCTGTGGGTCAGAAGGCTGGGCGTGGCAGGCTTCATGGTTCCAGGAGAGGGTCTCACAGGAAGCAAAGGCGAGCGCGTTAGCTGAGCCCACGGGGACCTCCGAGACTGATGCGATGGGGACTGTGAATTCACTTCCCAGATTATCCACTCACATGGTTGTGGATGAGAAGGTCTAGGCCCCTGCTAACTGTTCCTTGACACTCGGGTATCTCCGGGAGCCTGATGTCCTCACAGCTTTGTCGCTAGCTTTTGAAAGGAGTAAGTAACCCTCACCCAGAAGATGAAAGCTGCAAAAACCTTCTAAAACTAACCACAGGCGGGCATCGTACCACACACACGAGGAGACTGAGGCAGGAGGATCTTGAGCTTCAGGCCTGCCTGGGTTAAAAAGGGAAACCCTGTCTCAAAATCCAAACAAACAAAACTAGACACAGAAGATAAAGAATCATGGCTACAGTGTTTTGTACATTTGTTGTTCTGGTCAACCTTATTCAGTATGAGAAAGAATTCACAGAACACAAGAGCAACAGGGAAAGACAGCCATAGGACACCTTAGAAGATGGCCACCACGAGGGTGCAGGGGGAACACAGAACTCTCCGGTGGCACCGAAATGTTGTCTGTTATGATAATCTTGGGAGTTACATAGTTATATGAATTTGTCAACACTATAGCTAAAATTTGCACATTTCAATGTACATACATTATTCAAAAGCTATGAATAATTGTAATGACCAGGGAAGACATAAGAATAATTATAATCACATGCTTCATAATGGCATCTCAGTCAATGATAGCTTGCATACAAGAAAGTGGTCCCATGAGATATGTCGCTGTTACAAAAGTTATCTTAAATTGTCTTTGTCATCAAGCAATGCATCACCAAATCCCTGGACTGACAAATTGAGTAAACTAGTTGTAATTTAAGCACTGTGTTCTTTTGGGAGCATTGGGAAATAACAATTCTGAAGCTATAAAATAGATGATGGGATTTTTTGTTTGGATAAATGAATCTGTCATTAATTATATTTAATGTTAATTTATTGACAATATGTGCCAACTTTTTCTTTTCTTCAATTTTTAATAATAAAATAAGGAGCCAGGCTGGGGCTCAGTCGTCAAATATTAGACCCAGTGCCATTGGCCAAGCCCTCCTCACCATCACGCTCCTTGACTTCACGGATCTCCTCGCTTCTGCCTCCACTGTTCATTCTCTATTAAAGAACTTTTTTTTTTTTTTTTGGTTTTTCGAGACAGGGTTTCTCTGTCGCTTTGGTGTCTGTCCTGTACTAGCTCTTGTAGATCAGGCTGGCCTCAAACTCACAAAGATCCACCTGCCTCTGCCTCCCGAGTGCTGGGATTAAAGGCGTGCGCCACCATCGCCCGGCGAACTGGAAGTTCTTTAAGTGAGAGGACAAGAAACCTTCCTCAGAGCCTTCTCTAATTCCCAGCTGCTGGCAGAAGGGATGCATTCCTCACTGAGCATGGCATTTCCAGTCTATACATCTGCTTTTGTGCCTGCTTCTAGCATCAGCCCCTGCCGGGCTCCCATTTGCTTCTGGAGCGGGGGTCCACACCGCACCATTAACCCACCCTTGGGTTCCGTAAAGGCTTGCAAACCTAAGGGAGCCAGGTATTCTTGTGTAAGAGCAAAAATGAACCTTAACCTTGAAAACCAGCATGGATGGTCTGGTGCAGCTCAGTACCAAAAACTCTCTGAGCAAGGGCAAGCCCTGGCTCCAGAAAAAAAAGAAAAAAAATAGCAACAACAACAACAAAAAAAACCCAACCACCCAGCACACCCAGCATGTTATCTGTAGGTTTTCTACAATTCAAACTTATCCAACTTCCAAATCTAGTTAAATCTCAGTTTGGACATTTATTAACATTAGCCAGTTTGTGTGCACAGAGTCAGTCAAAGAGCAGAGCTATTTCTAATTCCTACAGTCATATCGTCTTTAACATGATGACCTCTTCAATCTGTAATTTATGGGCAGGTAACACATGACTTTTAAATTAAACTGCACCTATTTAAGGGCTGGCTTCAAGAGCTACAGGGACTCCCCTCAAGGATGAGGAACCGCCATGGAAGAGGTGGTGGAAAGGCTGCTGGAGGTCAGTAGTGATCATAGAGGAGCACAGTCTCCCGGAAATGACAAGGTTGCTACACTCGCGACCTCACAACTGTGGATCCTTCTATAAGACCTGCACGAGACCAAGCCAGTCAGCACTCCAGCATTGGGAGGGGAGGGGCTTGTGAGGGAGCTATTTACAGCTGCAGGCTTGGGGGAAAGGGCTCAGTTTTCTTTAAGAGTGTGTCCCCCAGTAGTTTGATTATGTTCCAGTGGATGGCTCCATACCCCATGAGTATGTATAACAGCACAAACTGGAATCATGATAGTTTTTTAAATGATGTCATAAAATCATTAGTGGAGTGGGATGTGGCAGTTGGACATGGGAGGATTTAAGGGGAGAAGTGTAGGGGGATAAATGGTATCAAAATGTACTGTGTACACGTATGAAATTCTCAAAAATAAATATAATACATTAACATACAAGCTGAGAGTAGTGCTCAGTAATTGAGCACACACTTAGCATGCATGACGTCCTAGATGAGATGCCCAGCACGCAGACAGTCAAAGTACTACTAAATGAAAGACTTAAAGCGGCAATCTCAGCTTTAACGTAAAATAAGCTTCATCATCATTGGAAATAGAGGACAGACCTCTAAGAGACAGTAACAGAGAGGGGACAGGGCACAGAGAAGGTAGGCAGGAAGAGGCTGTTACTATTGGGGGCTTAGGAATAGACCAGCAGAAAGGAAGAGTAAGGTAGATTTTCTGTACCACCTGCTAGCTCCCGAATAACCACACAGAGACTTCTTATTAATTATGAAATCTCAGTCAATAGCTTAGGTTTGTTCCAACCTAACTCTTATAACTTAAATTAACCCATATTTTTATTAATCTTTGTTCTACTACATGACTTTTTACCTCTATACCATTTTGTGTGCCCAACTCATTCCGCATCTGCCTGGCTTATCTGCCCTTCTTCTTCCCAGCATTCTCTCTGCCCCGAAAATCCTGCCTAGCTATTGGCCTTCGAGCTTTTCATTAAACCAGTCGAAGTGACATTTCTTCACATAGTGTAAAGAATATGTAGTGCCCATGCTGTTTCCTCTGTATCTGGCTGGTGGCTTCTCCGCCTTCTTCTTCCCAGTGTTCCCTCTGCTCTAAAACTCCTGCCTAGCTATTTTCCATTTAGCTTATTATTAAACCAATCACAGTGGCATATTTTCACACAGATCAAAAACACTTCTGCAGGGCTGTGACATAGCCAGGCCAATGACGGGAACTATAGAAGGGATCTGTCAGAGAACCAGCATGGACAGCAATAGAGTTTAGGAGCCTGTGGGATGGAAGGTGTCAGAGGGAACTTGGGGAGACAAAGCTGGACATGGAGGTTAAGAACAGATGAGCTGGGGTTGGAAAGATAACTCAGAAGTTGATAGCACTGACTGCTCTTCCAGGGGTCCTAAGTTCAAGTCCCAGCAATCACAAGGTGGCTCACAACCATCTATGATGAGATCTGGTGCCCTCTTCTGGAGTGCAGGCAGAACACTGTATACCTCATAAATCACTAAAAAAAAATAAATAAATAATAGATGAGCTGGTGTGAAGAAGTCCAAACACTGATGGTAGAACACAGCTCACAGGCACAGTGTCCTAGTCTGGTGCCCAGAACCAGACCACCTGAGATTGTTAAACTTAGAAGTGTAAAACAAGCCTTTCTTTCCACATGGCAGAGGTTTTTCTAACCACAGTTTTCAGAACTCTAACGATGCTGTGAGTAATCCAAACACAGAGGTTCTAACTGTGGTCAGGCTCACGGAAGCTGGCTACTGGATCTTTCCAGGAAAATATGCTGTCCGTGCTGTGGGCTTTTAAAGTCCTTGTGAAGTTCATGTGTTGATCATGCACTCGTGTATTCTACTGAGGATTAAATGTAGCCTGACGTGGCTTTAGGATAAAATGACAGGGAAAGGGAGGCAAAATAAGAAATTATGATCAGAAACAAAAAGGAAAAAATATCCAAGGCCATCAGGAATAAAAACCAAGAACCCACCGGACAGTGGTGGCACACACCTTTAATTCCAACACACAGGAGACAGAAGCAGGTAGATCTCTGTCAGTTCGAGGCCAGCCTGGTCTACAGAGCAAGTTCCAGGGCAACCAGGGCTGTTACACAGAGAAACCCTGTATCAGAACACCAAACAAGCAAACAAATAAGCAAAACAAACAAACAAAAACCCCATAGAACCTGAACCCAGGTGTGGAAACCATAAAAGCAGATCGTGTCTTTCACAGGTGCTCCAAATCTGAACCTGAACTTTATGGAAATTAAAGCAAAAATAGACAGAACTCAGTCAGCTGTCTGTTCCACACAGAAGAAACAGGAATGAGCTGGCTCTTCCAGAGCATTTTCTAGGCCGGGGCTGCTCATTCATGTGGCCTTGGGACTCTGAGCTGTCCTCCCACACCAGTGCTGAGCTGCAGACTGCTCGTCTTCAAATGCCTAATAGCCTCCTCTGGGAGAAGCAAATGGCTCTTCAGAAGAGCTTTGAATACTATACAAAGGTACAAGTTTAAAGTTACTCCTCAAAGAATGCCGGACATTTGCCTTTGGAATATTGATGGCTTTCTGAACGATGCCTGCTCCACGACTTTCAGCAGCCAGACCTGCAGCGTGACGAGCGCAGCCACATTCACAGCTGTTTACCAGGAAGGCAGTCACTTGATAGAAAGGGTGCACTGACCTACATCAAACAGTCCCGTCTGTGGGACACAGAGAGCTTGTGTTTCTATAGACACAGCCTAGGAACAAACATTCAAACTCTCCTACTGCTTTTGCTACCCCTGTGCCTGCTTTCCAGGACCTAGCGTCCAAAGAGCTGACTCATTCCTATTAACCCCGATATCACCACATTTATGAAGCATTATTGTCATTGATCCCTGCAAGCATGCTAGTTTTCTGTCTATCCATTCCTTCCCCCTTCCTCTACTATGTTTGCTTTCCCCTAAAATACATATCCATTTAAATACTTGAGATGTATCATTTTATTTGTTTCTGTCCTTTAAACCATATGCCTTCCCCGTGTGCTTATTTACTTTACTTATTATTGGGCTTAGAGTTTACTTCGTTGCTCATACCCTTTACAATCCTTGCTGGGTCGTTGGTCTGTGGGCGTCAGCTGATGGCAGTGCATCCCACAGCTTCTTCCCTATTTCTCTCCTACGCACTCCTAAGCTGCCTTGAAGGTCACGCCCATAAACACACTGTTTGAAATGCTCTGGAATGTGTTTCTTCATGAAACCGTGATAACTTCCCTGTGACTCTTTTAAAATCTATTAGCCAAGCTGGACAGTTGGAATTACCATTTCAAAGAAGCAAATTGAAAGGTGAAATTTACACTGTACTTAAATAGTTGGGTTGTTGTCTCTAGTATTTAAGAGTGGAAGGAGGAAGGAAAAAAAAGTAAGATAGGAAAGAGAAGCTGAACATGGTGCCCTAGGCCTGCAATCCCAGCTACCAAGACAACTGAGCCAGGAGGATCACTTGAGCTCAGGAAATCAAACCCATCCTAAGTAACATAGGGAGAGAGAGAGGAGAGAGAGAGAGAGAGAGAGAGAGAGAGAGAGAGAGAGAGAGAGAGAGAGAGAGAGAGAGAGAGGAGACAGGGACAGAGATAAAGGTTGGGGGAGGGACTTAAAATGGAAACAAACAAGAAAAAAATTCCTTCTTAATTAGGAAAGAGTCTGAATATGGTGGCACACTGCTATGAATCCCAAGACTAAGGCAGGAGGTTGCCACAGGTTTGAGGCTAGCCTGGAGTTCATAGCAAGAGCCTGTCAAAAATAAAATACGGAAGATGATAAAAGAAACAGTGATGCATGTGTAAGATAGGCAATAGGCTAAACTGTAGGACTCCTTGGTTTTGTTTTGATTTCTAGTCTTTCTGAGGTGTGTGTAGTGGGAAGAAAGGCAGACAAAAGATTGGCAAGATCCACGATTGACATCTGGCATTAATTTCTTAAATACTGCCTCAACATCATGTCCTTGGCTCACCTAAATAAAGTACTCACGTATCGTGATCTACTATTGCAATGCTACCCCTTCCCCTGTAAGCAGTGACAGCAACCAGCTGCCAGGTCTCCTCTACTTCTGCTCAGGGGACCCATGACCTACTTGCACTTTCTTCCGTTTCCTCACCTGGCAACAACCACTCTCAGGGCACGGTATCTATGTCCTGGCTCCTGAGTTTAGAAACATGGTCTCCTCATCCACAGACATCAGCTGTGCAAAAATACACAAGGAAATGACTGCAATCAAAACAACAACAAATCCTGCTAAGCCCAGATTGCAAAAGTAGATTGTGTGCTCCTTTGTACAGATTTCAATAGCTTTGGGTTTGAGAAAGTTAAGAGACTCATGAGATACTGGTGCCTAATTTAAGGCAAACTTGGAGTCAAACTCGAAACGAGAGTGAGCTCTTTCCATTTGTTTTCTTCAACTACACAAATGCATGCAATCCCACGTGTAGACTGTCATGCAGACTGCTCTCTGCACCCTGAGCACCACTGCCTACCTCCACTCCTCCTCTCCTGTGCAGCGTTATATTTTAAAAATACCAGTAAGGAAACGTGAGTCAGAATTGACGAAACTAAGGTCAGTTGAATATCTGACATCGTTTCCTAGAATTAGCAGAGAGACGTTCCCCCATCGTCGCTCATTCTTTGCTTTGGTTACTATAACTCTCGTTCGCAATGTCCAAGCTGTGTGTCTCCAATGGACAATGTGGTTTTCTCATCAAGTCGTCTCTCACCCAGTTCCACTTGGCTCAGTCTGGGGAACATTGGACATCCTGACACCTCCTTCTTTCTCACCTGATCTAGGTCCTGGTGTAGGCAGAAGGGATGAAATTGAGGATAGGTCTATCTTAACTATCAAAATCACATGCGCTGAGGTAATGAGCTCATTTGTTCAAGTTAAAAAAAAACATCAAGTAACAGAGGGACTTAAAACATCTTAGAATATTCCTGGTCTCTGTTTCCTGTAAAATAAGTCTACGAAGCCCATGTCTAAACATGGTGTCTAAATAGTCCATTGCTGACTATCCCTGAGTTTTCTTCTCCCATCAGCTATGAATAAATGAAGGAGAATTGTGGACCTATGTACATAGTCAGGTGTTCTACATGCGGGCATATGCTGCATGCACCTCCTTTAATTCCCATAACAGTACTACAAGGTACTACCAACCATATTCAGAAAGCGGAAAGGGTTAACCAGTTTGCAGGAAGCCCTATCATTAGTGACAATCGTTGAAGTAAAACTTGAGATGGAAATCAAACTTTTTCCATTAAAACATACCCCGTCATAAAAAAAAAAAACTGTGAAAATCCATGTGCAGACTAGGGGGCAGTGCTGGCTGGTCTCTTCCTTTCTCCAGAGCCACCAAAGATATGTTCAGGTGTAGACAGTTTTCAGAGAGTGTGTGCTTGGAATATGGAAACCTTTACATTTAAAGAGGGAAGAGGGAAAGAAGAGGGATGAAGGGAAGAAGGAGATGGAGGCACAGGAGAAGGAAGAAAAGAGGAACAGGAAGTGGGAAAAAGTGGAGGAGAAAGAGGGAATGGAAACAGGCTACCCTGAGCCATAAAGGATTTAGGATGCCCCGGCCGCAGGCTTTGAAAGGGGTGTGGGGCTCATAGCTATGAGACCCACAGAGACATAGGCTTTCCTATGGGAAACAAGAATTTCATGTTATCCGGGGTTCTTCCAATAGCACATAACAGATAACATCCTAATCAGCTCGTCTTAAATAAGTCTTGACATTGCTCTCGGTGGTATTTTCTCACATACCCAGGACCCCACAGCAAATGGCTTCTGGCTAGCCAACCTCCTGATAGACAGCGTTCTCTGTCTTCCTAGTCTAGATCCCTCGTGGCTGAAGGGAAGCTGCTACAGTTAACTAGGTCAAGTCCTGATACCACCACAAAGCAGCACTAGAGAGCTTGCTTCTTCCCAGTTCTTACCTTCAAGACCAAGGATACACTTCCTAGAGTCCCTCAGGACTCTGTTCATGCTTCACTTGCCAGATTTAAGATGTGTACCTATGAGCTGACTATGCTGTCATTCTAGCCTAGGATACATAGTGATACCCTGTTGCCCAAACAACAAAAGATATGTGCCTTCAACTAAACCAAAACCTAGCAGTGGGATTAGGGCAAGGAGGACAAACCTACTGAGAGCAGGGGCCTCAGAACCAGAGCTCCCCCTCTGGGCAGAAGAGGAAGTGCTGCTGGGGAAGTAGCCCGGCCGCTGTACAGCACTTGGCGGGTGGGAGGCACATATTACTCTGGAAAGCGAGCTGAGGCAGGAAAGTCATCTGAAGTACTAATGGGAATAGAATCAGATCATAGGTAATTCAAATACAAAGAGAGTGTCTAGAGCTCTCTGTAGAAAATCCAAGAGGAAGAAAAGAAGAGGAGGCTGGGCATGGTAGCACAAGCCTACAATTGCAGTACTCAGGAAGTTGAAGCAGGGGAGTTGGGAGTTCAATATTGGCCTGGGCTACATAGTGAGTTTCAGCCGGGGAGACACAGTGAGATCATAGCTCAAAATATTTTACATTGGTATAGATTTTAGCTTATTGATATAAATTCAGGGTTAATTTTATTATCCTATATGTATATTTCTACTCTTATTTAAGGTATTGTGTTTATATAGCTCAATTAAAAATGTAATGTATAATTAAGAAATACATATTTACAAAAATAGAGTTAGTTATCTATATTAGTCAAACTTAAGGTCATGTTAGTTAGATTTTCTAGATATATAAAGATATATTTCAGACAGATAGGTATTCTTCAAATACTTAAAAGACCTACAGAATATGGGATTTAAAATAGTTTAGTAACTTAAACTTTTCCTGACAGCGAGACACATCTGCTTTGACAACACCAATGCACTCCAGAGAAATGATGGGAATCAAAGAAACTCTGTATGGAGGTTATTTTCTTCATGGCAAAAACTAGCCATGTGGGCAAAAAAACTGCCCTTTCTTCAACTGCTGACAGTTAATGTCCAAACTGGACCAGCAGGACACAAGGAAGGTGACTGCCAAGCTTTGCCAAGACAGGGTTGGACAGTCCTTCAAATTGTCCTGCTTCTGAAAAGGGTCTTTCGGAGATTCCAAGTCTGTAGACCAAAGATGGATACTCAACATTGCAAAGGAACTTTGGGTAACTGTCCAGGCAGCCAGCTGTTTTTGTCATTTCTCAATGTATTTTTAGAAGTCACCTACCTGTACTTCCTGCTTACTCAGATAATATCATTTACTTCTCAGGTCTTTGATGAAGCTGAAGTCTAGATAGTTATAATTATAGCTTGTCTTTGTTATGATAAAAAGGTAAATCAGCTATAAAACTTTAAACTCACCAAGAAAGGATAGATAATTAAATATTTTCTCTAATTTTGCCAAATACAAATAACTAGATATTATAACTACAATTCTTGCTTGATAGTGGTTTTGTTATATGTAATTTTACACTGTTAAAATTAAAACCTCCCTTTTTGATTAGACAGAAAAGGGGAAATGTTGTGGGATTATCTTTCTGTACACTGTAAATATATATTCCTCTCATTGGCTAATAATAAAAGCTATTTGACCTGGGCTGGAGAGATGGCTCAGTGGTTAAGAGCACTGCCTGCTCTTCCAAAGGTCCTGAGTTCAATTCCCAGCAACCACATAATGGCTCACAACCATCTGTAATGAGATCTGCTGCCCTCTTCTGGCCTGCATGCATACATGCAGACAGAATACTGAGAATACTATATACATAATAAATAAATAAATCTAAAAAAAAAAAGCTATTTGACCCATAGCCAGGCAGGGTAAAGTTAGGCAGAATAATCAAACTGAGAACTCAGATAAGGAAGGGTAGAATCAGAGGAGATGCCAGAGAGCCACAGGAGCAACAACATGTACTAGATTATAGGTAAAGTCACAAACTGTGTGGCAGTGCATAGATTAATAGAAATGGATTAATTTAAAATGAGGAGCTACTTAGCAATAAGCCTGAACACTAGGCCAAGCAGTTTGTAATTAACATTAAGTTTCTGTGATTATTTGGGAACTGGGTGGCTGAGGTGTGAAAGTACCACCTATGTTTACACTTTTACATTCTCAACATTGGTCTAGCCAGGCATGGTGGTACATGTACTTAGTTTCAGCACTCTGGCAGCAGAGGCAGCAGATCTGGGTCTCTGAGTTCAGCCTAGTCTGCAGAGTGAATTGCAAGCCAGCTGGGTCTATGTAGTGCAACCTTGTCTTAGCAAAAAAACAAAAAGAAATCTAAACATCAAATATATTGTCAACATCCTTGTGCCCCCCCTTTAACCATTTTTTCATGGTTAACCGGTTATTTTCTGAGCAGAAATACAGGAAAGGGAGAAGGTGAAGCTCACTGTTACAGGCCCTGGGTTTGATTCCCTACTCCCCACATTCACAAATCAAAGGAAAAAGGAAAAGTAGGGATGGATGATGGACTAGCAGGTGTGGGCCATCAGGTCAGAGCACTAACTTAGGCACACATGGCTGGGAAGGAGCTTTTCGAGACTGACAGGGAAGGGTCTTATCTTCAAAGTCAGAAAATCTCCTGACCAATAAACACAGGACGAAATCTTTAACAATAACTAATATCTATGGGTTAGATTTTTAATATCTTGTACTGAGTTAAGCACTTTCCTTTACTATTTTATTCATTTTCTATAGTGACCCCATGAGTTAGGTACAGGACTAAGATAAGGACTATAGCTTGAGCAATTAAGTGACAGTTCCAAGGTCACACAAGGAGCAAACAGTGGGCCCAGGACTGTAACTCAGGCGGTTGTCTCAGACACTGCTCCTTCTAGTTCTTGTCTCTGTCTTTCAGGGCACAGTCAGGATTGATGAAGTAGCTCAGCAGGTAAAGGCCTTGCCCAATGACTTGAGTTAGATCATGGGACCCCAAGGGATGGAAGGAGAGAACCAACTCCTACACATTGTCCTTGGACTTCCACATATATACCCTCCCCCACAATAAAGGAATAAAGTTTCATTATTAATAATTATTAATATTTAATCATAAAGCCACCATACTCATAGAAAACTTGTTAAATGCCTGGTACTATGTGCTTTCAAAGATCATTGCAGTCCATCTTCAGAGATACCGTAGAAGGTGTTGTCATTAACACACTGTAGGTAAAGAAGCCAAGGTCTAGAGAAATAAGCACATTATTATATATACTTACTAAATATTAGTATTAGATACCAAACAATTATTAACAAAACTGCACAATGTGCATTCAACAGAGCAAATATTCCAACTGATCTGAGAAAAATGCCTTTGGTTGTGCTAACAGTGAAAATAGTAGAATGTTCAGGTTAGAGTCTGAATGTTTAACTCAAGGTCCAGAAGAACATGCAGGTACTCATACTCAGTACATTCGGCTGCTGTGATAGTGACTTTGATGGCTTTATTTCCATTCATTTTTTTTTTTCAGGACTGGGTCTCACTTCTGAAATTTGAGGATTAAATTAGGTGTTTATTATCTTGTTTTTGTATATAAATAGAGATTCATAAAACTCCTCATTATGCAACCCTGGCTGGCCTGAAACTCCTTATGTAGACATGGTGCCTCAAACTCACAGAGATCGGTCTGCCTCTGCCTCTGTCCCCAGAGTGCTGGAACTGAAGGCGTGTGCCACTGCACACAGTCAGAGTTCTCAAAGACTAACTTCTCACAGATTTCCACAATGTATTATTTGGGGAGAAAACAACTCTGGCTCCTACTGGTTTATGAATGGCGAAATCACTCAGCTCAGACTCTGTAGTAAAGGGACTTTTTATTTGATCCCCATTTTCCCTCTTCTCTGCTGTCTTACCCAGCTGGCCAACCAGGGAGCGTGAGGCACCACGCTTGGGAGAAACAATCATTGAAATCCCATGCCCACTTCCCCAACCTCTGTTTCTCCTCCTAGAATTTGTTCCCTTTTCACCTTCCTTAATTGTTCCTTCTAAATTTCCTGAATGCCAGACATGGGCTGCCTCAGGTAACTCACAAGGTATACCTCTCAAAGGTTCTTTCCCCGAATCTTCCCGCATGCCAGACTCAAGCTGCCTCCAGTACTCACGGGATGGCTGGCAAAAGCCCCCTCCTTACTGTTTGCTTAAGAAACAATGGAAAAGTTGCCGTTTAAAATAAAAATCACTGAGCACTTAGGGTATTTGTCAAATACCCGATGACGGGAATACTGTGTGTTTGTTGGCAGGCCCCTTCCCTGGAGATGCCAGTGCCCAGAGCTGTGGTGAGTGGGGCCTTTGAGAGTCCATGTTTCCCTCAAGTGTACAGGATAGTCTTATAAGACCAGTTTTGGAAACACTGCTGCAGAATAAAAGAAAGTAATTACGTATTGCAATACAAAGAGCTTTGATGTCATAAAACCCCAAGAAGCTTATATGGACTAGATTGATGTACAGTGAAAACTGGATGTGAGACACAATGGGCAGGGGCTGTGCCAGACCATGTGAATACACAGACCCAGAATAGGTGCAGTGGAAGCAGGCAGCTCTGGGCTGGGCTCAGGACTAAAGCATGGCTTATGCTACCAAGGATGCACAGGATATGAGTCAGCGTGAGAGATACTGGGTTGGCGGTGGCACGGATGACGGACAGGAGTGGGAGAGAAGAGAGGTCTGATGGCAGGAAAGACAATGCAGAAGGACAGGAGCCCCTATGATGCAGAGGGCCCGGAATTCCGTCTGGGGCTGGGACGAAATTAGGACTGAATGCTGTGGAGAAGGAGGAGCCCTTTCAGATGTGTGAGGCGGCTGATGAAACAATGCTTGTAGCAGGTGAATCTGCCAGTGATTTCCCTCCATGGCCCAGAGGCTCTTACTCAGAGGGCTTGCTAAAAGCAAATTGCTGGACCCCACCCTCTGAATCTGGAAGCCAGAGGGGTAGAGCCAGAGAGTCTGCATTTCCTGACTGGTTTCCAGTGACTCTAATGTCGGGTCACACTGGAGAAGTCATGTTGAGCTGGAGCCCACAACTACGAACTAAGGCCAGGACAAGGGTGGTCATCCAAAGAATGGAAGCAAAGGACCTAGTGTGTGGTTGGAATGGGTGAGGCAGGAAAATGAAAATGGAGGAATGCTTAAGCGTTCAAACACAGTGGCCCAAATAGCAAGAATAAAAGGGTAAGTTCTATGAAGAGCCATCTCTCTTGCAGTGGATCTCTGGTAAAATGGAATCCTTCCTGCTTGTTCTGTTGCTTCTGGTGATGTAAAACCAAGTAGCAACGGCCAGCTAGTGTGGACTAAATGAAAGCAGAGGTTGGCAGGACTGCCAGGAGCATGCTCTGGGCACCGTGGGATAGATTGGGTAACAGTGATTGGCAGTGTCCTCCAAGCTAACCTGACCCACTTACACGCCTGTCCCAGGCTGAGCCCTATAGCATTGTTTCATATCATCCATTTGCATAGTCCCTACACCCAAACCAGAAATTCCTGTTCAAGACCAGAATGACAGCTGTTGTCACTGCTACCCCACCCCCACCCTGGGGCTGGGAACTGTGAACCTTGACTCACTAAGCCAGTGGCTCTCAGACTTTTGGGATGGGCAGCACCTTCAAGTTTCTTTCGCCTTTTCTTACTACCAGGGGATGCCATCCCAGCCCTATTGTGAAGTTGGGTAAGCCTACTACAAAGGAGGACTCTAGTCTGGGATAGAAGCACCCAGAACCCTTGGGGGTTACTCCACTGGAGATAGGAGCAAGGGATTGCCCCTTCCTCTGCTGGCAACAGAGTAGGAGACAGCCCTGAATGCATCCCCTTGAAGCCTCCCAGAACTATGGGCACACAGCTACACAACTGTCCCTGTATTGTCAATGAATACACCTATGAATCTGCTTTAAGATCAAAAGTCAGTTCTAGGATCATTGGTCTGTAGCCTCAAACAAAGGACCAAAGGTCCAGGTCACAGGCAGAGGACAAAGACATAAACAAGCATAGAAATACTTCACACAGGACCATGTAGCTCATAATGTTTCGTATGGAAAACTAAACCCTAAGTTCTGCATAGGATCCATTCTGTCAGCCAAGGACCTTTCCAGAATAAGTCTGCAAATATCTTACATTTCTTACCTCTTACAAAGATGCCCCCTTAGCCTAGCATGTGAGAGAACAGCCACAAAGAGTGGTTCCCATGAAGACACCCCCTGAGTTTGGCATGTTAGAGGGGATATAGGTCTGCTGAGAGCCACAGTTTGCTACTGTAGACCAGGCTGGCCTCAAACTAAAAGAAATCTGCTTGCCTCTGCCTCCTAAGTGCTAGGATTAAAGACATATACCACCATTGTCTGGCCCAAAGGACTGAACTTCCATTCAAACAATATTAATCGAATACCAACCATGGACCAAGCATTCCAGTAGGCAATGGGGCATAGGGCAGTGGACAGCAAAGATAAAAAGTGTGCACTTGGAAAGTCGCTGCTGGATTATCTGGCAAACAGTAAATAACTGAGTAGTTATTGAAAATGGGGGGTAGGGATCTCATAAAAGTAAATAAAGCAAGGAAGGGGATTATGACTTCAAAGTTGGGAGTACAGGAACCTTAGCATTAACTCCGATGTTTAAGGGTGGCCTCAATAAGAAATATCTGAATAAACACAAAAAGGTGAAGGGACGAGCCCAACGACTACTGGGAAAAAAAGCATTTGTACAATAGAAACAGCCCAGGGGCCAGAGAGGTGTGTTCCTAACAGTCCAGCTGCAGCGGCAGGGAGACCTAGCCATTGAAACTTCATTTGGTGGCCCTGAGAGAGAGCAATGAGAACTGATGACATGATTAGAGAGTCAAGAGACAAGAGCAGAGGGGAGAGAAGTTGCTACAGTGATCCCGCTGACAGAGAGGAGGTGGCAAGGGCCTTGCTAATAGTAGATACACCCTAAAAGTGGATCCCTTGGAAAATTCTTGGATCAGCTAAACTGGATGCCAGAGGTACTGGCTCTTGCCTGTAATCCTAGCACTTGGGAAGCTGAGGCACAAGGACTGCCGAAAGTTCAAATCCCAGCCTGGGTTACATTGTGAGCTCCTTACTCAAACAAATAAACAAGGAAACCTACCTGGACATGATCTTAGAAACCGCGAGGGCTGGAGAGATGGCTCAGTGGTTAAGAGCAGTGGCTGCTCTTCCAGAGGACCCAGGTTCAACTCCCAGCACCCACATGGCAGCTCACAACTGTCTGTAACTCTAGTTCCAGGGGATCTGACACCCTCACACCAATGCACATTAAATAAAGTTAAATAAATTTAGAAAAAAAAAAA